>BQNB010035119.1:0-42628 GCA_026074375.1 Tanacetum coccineum | reverse complement strand
ATAGGTATATAAGATGTTGTGCCTAATTATCAACCTTGCGTTGGCTTAGTTGACAATTAAACCATTAGACATCTTTAATTAGAGTAAGCATACATACATATTACATATCATCGTTAGGCAGAAACGTAACATATATGCTAATTATGCTAATATATATTTTATTGTTCAAGTTATCATACAAATAGCCGTTGGGTTCATTGAGTGATAACATGAACAATTACATAATATGGCATGAATAAACTTGTTTGTTAATGTAAACAACTATTCGTTGGACTAGTTATCTATATTAACATATGAGTTGCCATTTAACATATTCAAGAAGTTCAGAAATTGAGTTGTTAATATTCCTGTATCTGCAGATGTCATGCATACTCCAAACGAAGGGCAAATTGACTCTTATAGTTTCACACTTTCAATTTTTTTACCATTTTAAGTACTCTAAAATTTTATACCATAAGTGGGTCACTGAACTTGAGATTTTATACCATTTTAAGTACTCTTTTGATATGACACATGCGTTTTCGACCGATTTCGTTCGTCTTCGACCGTTTTTCGCCGTCTTTGACTGATTTCGTTAGTTTTCGACCAATTTTGACCGATTTCGTCCATTTTTGATTGTTGTCGGCCGATTTCGCCCGTTTCGTTCGTTTTCGACCGCTTTCGAACGTTTTAACTGATTTCGTCCATTTTCGACCGTTTTTCGCCTTTTTCCGTTGATTTTGACCGATTTCGTCCGTTTTTGATAGTTTTTGACCAATTACGTTCCTTTTTGACCGTTTTTGACTGATTTCGTCTGTTTTCGACCGATTTTGTCCGTTTTTCGCCTTTTTTCCGCCGTTTTCGACAGGTTTTGTTCGTTTTTGACAGTTTTCAACTAGTTACGTTCGTTTTCGACCGTTTTTGACTAATTTCGACCGATTGCGTCCGTTTTAGATCATTTTTGATTGTTTTTGACCGATTTTGACCGATTTCACCCGATTTCACCCGTTTTCGTCCGAAAACGGTCGAAGACCGACAAAATCAGTCGAGAACGATCGAAATCGGTCGAAATGGTCAAAATAGACGAAATCGGTCGAAAAACGAACGAAATCAGTCAAAAGCGGTCGAAAACGAACGTAAATGGTCAAAAACTGTCGAAATCAGGTGAAAACAGACGAAAATGGTCGAAAACAAACGAAATCGGTAAAAACGTTCGAAAACGGCGGAAACGCACGGTCGAAAACGCATATGTTATATTAAAAGAATACTTAAAATGGTATAAAATCTCATGTTCAGTGGCCCACTTATGGTATAAAATTTTAGAGTACTAAAAATGATAAAAAAAATTAAAGTATAAAACTATAAGAGTCAATTTGCCCCCAAACGAACATAGAAAATTGACTTTTAGTGAATTCAACAAATTCAGAATTCTGGTTTGATATAGTTTCCATATGACCAAATACGCATAGCGTTATCAATCACATAATTAGTGGAAATATATAGAACCTTATTTGCCTAATAATTGCATAATAAAATGTCAATCAAGTTCTAATGTTTCCGTATTTATTAACCTTTGAATCAAGGCTGTTAGGATAGCGATCTCACTTAGGATCGTTTTTGTCTTTGCAAGATTGATATTGTAAGATCGGATCGAGATCGCAAGATCCTACCAATTTATCAAGTTCTGTAAGCAACAGATAAACGAGTCTAACTATTTTTATTTCTACTCATCCTCAAATATAAATTTATATAATATCCTTTTGAAAATGTCAAAGTTTAAATTTAAAATACTAAAGTAAAAGTAAAAGTAAAACACAAAAAGTCAAGTTTCAATCGTCACATTTAGGATTTAGCGGAATAAAATTACATAACATGCGTAATAAACGTCTCATAACAAAATACTTAACTAGTATCACTGCAATTACCTTTAAGAAATTTTTTGCTTAAGGTAACTAGAACATGAGAAGAAGAACCCTAATTTGTTTCAGGTAATTTCAATTTGGAAAAAGTAGATAATTAGGTTTATTGATTAGAAAATCTAGGAATGAAACGTCAATACATGTTACTGAGATCAGCGGACCCGTATTATTCTTTTTTGGGCCTAAAAAAAGTAATGTGCTAGTAAGTATGTAAGTCAATAAGTTAGTTACTTGGTAATTTGGTAAACTCGTATCGACACGCGATCCTACGATCTTACGCGCGAGTTTACGATCCTACTTGCGATCCTACCTCTGATGCGATCCTACACCGATCCTACATGATTTTATCAGGTGGACACATAAGATCGTACGATCTTACATGTAAACTCGCGAGTTTGACAACCTTGCTTTGAATGACTACTTTCTTTTGCGACAGTAAGTATTGAATAAATATATCCATGATTCAATAAGGCAAAAGTATTGCATGATAGTACATATAATATTTATTAGTTGTGTTAATAAACAGAAACGTGATTGGCAAATCAAATGGTACTTTCTAACCTATTTATGACCTTTGAACCAATAGGCGTGGTCATACTTATTAATTCAGTCTTGTAATCAATGCACGAAAAGCAAAATCAAATTTAATTTACTTGATGTGATTCAAACGTTCATGGTTCAGACGAACAAAATAAAAACGCATCATCTTTTATTGTTTAAAGACCGTACATGCTTTTATCAAAATAATATTAATACATGAGATTTAAACGCTCTTGATGCCACATGTTAGATTAATTAAACATATCCAAGATCAATCTCATGTAATTATGACAATAACATTAAAGAGAACTTACTTGATGATAGATTAGGATTGGATGAAATCATGACGGTAGGGTTTGTCAATTCCGATAGTAAAGTCACCAATCCGATAGAGGGATTTCTCTCAAGTTATGGTGTTTGATTTATGAGAGAATAATGATGTGACATAATACTGGAATGATGACCACACATATATTTGTTATGACAGTTACATCAATCAAATAACTGTCATTTGTTAGTTAGGGTAGATTATGTCATTAAAGCATAGTTAAGGGTCTAAATGGTAAAGGCCACATTAGTAAGGGGATTATTCTAACAGTTTGTCGTTACATTTGAATCACTTTCTGCTGTTCGGGTATGAAAAAACATTTTAAAGGGTGATTGGGTTATCTTATATTACTCCCATCGTCCCATTTTTATTGTCCACATTTCCTTTTTGGGATGTCCCAATTTAATTGTCCACTACTAAAAATAGATAGGGAATTTTCCACCACCAATCACTACCCGTCTCGACCACCACGTCACTCGTTTGGTGCTCTAACACTTTGTCATCTAATATGGCATTGATGGCAAGAGGACTAGTGATGCATGGATTGGAAAAAAGACATGTGGTTCCTAATTCGAGTGCTATGGATGGGCTGCAAAGAACTCAATGGTTTACGGATTGGATGACCAATCCATCTGACCATAATCTTGGTCTTGGCCCAGGGTACGAGATGACTCCGTTTGTTGATAACGGCAATCAAATATGGCCACGTCCATATTTTCCATGAAAGCAATTTTAGCGTCGTAGGATGCAAACTGTTATACCACCTTCTGCAATTTTCCCATTCCTGTTTTTAATATGTTTGTTTTAAATTTTGTTTGTAACTTGTTGATCTTGACCTGGGAGACTGGGATTGCGCATTTTTTAGTATGTTTGTTTTATTAAGTAATAATATATATATATATATATATGCCTTTGAATATTTGTTCAGATTATATGATTTCTTCCCATGTCGTTGGTAACTTTTCTCGGTTGTATGTTTAAAGAAATAAATCAACTGCATAATTGAAGAAAATGAGATCAAACTATTGTGAAATCTCTTTAGAAGGAAATGTTAAGAATCAGGGATTTAAATTTGTTTCATCGTAATCGTTTTATAAGGGTAGATTTTAATTAGGATATCTTCCATGATTTTGATAATTACTAACTACTGATAATGCTGTATTAAATAGCCTCTGATGTTACTTACTCCATAATATGTCGATATTTTGAGTTTATGGACATTTCCAAACAATAGTGTGTTTTTCTTATTGTCCTCTTACGTAGATTTCCTCTAGCCATGGTAAGAGCAAAGGCCGATGCTTGAGGTTCTATAATGTGTATCTCCTATCCATTAGCATCTGAATATTACAGCAGAAACAATTTTATTCTAAAGGCAAGAGTAAAAATATTACTGAAGAAACAAAAGTTGGGCAATCTAGTGATAATTAAGCTAGAAGCAAAATACAACGCGTTGAAGCACCGAATACTCAAGAATCATACAAGAATAAAACGGGTCAAGAATTCAGTCTGACTACACCGACCTAACTTGGTTACAATGGTTACCTATATATTCAATCAAACAACACCTTTTGAGCCATATTAAACAGTATCCGAGACTATATATGACCTATTCAATCAAACTTAATATTGTTTTCTTCCATTAGCCATATTAACCAATAGCCTGACTATACGATTAGACTACTTACATCTAGTCCTTTTTGAACAAGTAAATAAAAGCCTACGGAAGAATGAATAAAAATGAAACAGAAGTTGATTAGCTTAAACTTAAACTTTTTGAACACCCTAAAGAAACACAACCCTGGTCACAATAATCCAATTTCACTTGTAACTTTTTTAGTTCTAGCTGGTTGCTCGACATAAGCGTTAATATTATTGTTGTCCCAAAAGAAACAGGGGGTGGGAAACTTTTACTTATGTATGCTAATAATTATCAGAGGATAGATATGGCCCTCAAGCCCGATTGTGGGTTTGGCTCCATTAGGATTTAATGGGGTGACTTAGAAGAGGCGGTTGAACGTAGCCATCTACGTCTGAGGATCACACCCCCGCTCCGACACCATGTAAAATACTAAAACCTAATGGACCCAAACCCACATTGAGGCTTGGGCCATATCTATCCTCTAATAATAATTTGTCAATAAAAGTACGTATCTGGTTTGTAAATTGTTTTGAGCATGATTGGCAGGTCACTAAACTTGTGAACCATGTGCCAAAATAGCTCTAGTGATGGATTAATTTGTTAATAACTTTTTTCTCTTCGTGTCAATGGAGGTCTGGAGCTCTTAAAATCACGATGTGATATATGACTCTTTGTCACTGTGAGAGTCATCAATAACTCTTTAGAGAACAACTTTTCAGGGACTGTACTTCAGACAATACTGACTTAAAGAGTGATTGAAACTTAAATTTAGTCACTAGGGTGTTTGAAAAGCTTAAACACAATTTAATGACACGGTTGTTCATCTCATACTTGCAGCGTTTATGTATGAATAGGTCAAAGAGTTTAGTGTTTGATTATCTCAATCACAAAGTTTTCTTCTTTTTTTGGTAACCATGGTTTCCGACACATTGAAGACATAAAAAATTGATAACTCATTAGAAAAACTAACCAGATCAATAAAAACTAGCATATCAGCTCAGTGTCCTAAAAACATTCAAAAACTACGAGACTTCATCTGGCCCTTACACAGATAAAAAATGTACACTACTAGCTTCCGAAATAATGGCCAGATTATGTTTTGCAGCTATCGAATCATATGTTTCTAAAGCAAATGAGTCCACCACAGTGTTACTCTTCACCCGTGCAGTCCAAAAGGAAAATCCAAGTAGCATAATTTAAAAAGAGAATCAATCTAATTTAAACAGCATGTATACTACGTTATTAGTTAATAGCAAATCAATATAGCCAAACCAGAACAACTTATCTTCTACGAACTACAAAAGAAATATTTTGATATTGCATGCTTAGAGGAAAGCATATAATTTCATTCTATATAAACCCAAACGCTGGATTTATGCTTCACACCAACTCATTAATTTCCCTCGTTTCTTATACATACCAACACAATGGCATCAACAAACCAAATGTCCCTGACTTGTTATTTGGTTTTACTCTTCTTCTCAGCTAGTCTGCTTTCAAGTACCGCATCCCGGGTACTCCCTGAAACATCAAGCCAAGAAAGCCATGAGCAATGGATGGCTCATTATGGACGCGTATATAAGGACGCTTACGAGAAGGAACAACGTTCTCAAATTTTCCAAGAGAATGTCAAGTACATAGAGTCATTCAACAATGCCATGAACAAAGGTTACAAACTAGCAGTCAATAAGTTTGCAGACCTTACAAACGAAGAGTTCAGAACCACAAGGAACCGATACATGGCACATGAATGCTCCCCATCGACCTCTGCTTTCAGGTATGAAAATGTCACAGCAGTTCCATCATCAATGGATTGGAGAACGAAAGGTGCGGTTACACCTATCAAAGACCAAGGCCAATGTGGTAAGCATAAATTAATTACTTTGAAATAATCACAAAGAAAGCATAGTAAAATACTAACTAATATAAAGAATAAATTTCATAATATGTAGGTTGCTGTTGGGCATTTTCAGCTGTGGCAGCAATGGAAGGTATAACCCAGCTGAAAACAGGTAAATTGGTCTCGTTATCTGAACAAGAGCTTGTGGACTGTGACACTAGTGGTATAGACCAAGGGTGTGAGGGTGGTCTTATGGACAATGCCTTTGACTTCATTATTAGCAATAAAGGTCTCACTACAGAGAGCAATTATCCATACAAAGGAGTTGATGGCACATGCAACAGCAACGAGGAGTCTAACCATGCTGCAACCATTACGGGTCATGAAGATGTTCCTGCTAATAGTGAAAGTGCACTATTGAAAGCTGTAGCTAGTCAGCCCATCTCTGTTGCCATTGATGCAAGTGGGTCCGACTTCCAGTTCTATTCTAGCGGTGTGTTTACAGGAGAATGTGGGACGGAACTTGACCATGGTGTTACTGCCGTTGGTTATGGAACGAGTGATGATGGGACTAAGTATTGGCTGGTGAAAAACTCTTGGGGAACAAGTTGGGGTCAAGAGGGATACATAATGATGGAAAGAGATATTGATGCCAAAGAAGGCATTTGTGGCATTGCCATGCAGGCTTCTTATCCTACCGCCTAATTCACGGATGACCTAATGTAATTATAGAACATTATATGAATGTCTATGTTAATACAAGGAAACTTGATTGTATATTGTGAAATTGTTATGAAAAGTAATATTATCATATGGCTGCAATTATATTTTCATATATCAGCATGCTTCTTTGAATATACAAAACTTCGAAGTTATAAATTGCTAAACGATTTATAGCTAGTCCAAGTCTAGTATAAGTCAAACGATGATTATGCAACGTCAAGATACACAATCAATAAATAAATAAATGTGTTAACCCGAGTCCCTTAAATGCTCTTATAAAACAAAAGAGCTCAAATGCAGATGAAGTGGTACTTTTTATGATTATCTGTCAGTAGATGCTCATTCTTGAGATTACACTAGCCAATAATATGAATATATTCAAGTAGTCGATGCAGTAATTAAGAAAATTTTATATAACGCTTCAACTTCCTAAAGAGACTGTCAATGTAGATACAGACTGGATAAAGATATGACAAAATTTTGTGTTCTCCCCATTTTTCCACATTTTGGAAAGAAAAGATTTGATAGAAAGATAATCACTTTTCAAGTCTTTTTTACCATTCCATGATATACACAAACACAGGAATTCCGTGATTACATTTCTGGCCTTTCAGTTCAAGCGTATGAAACATCCCCTTCGTGTCCCAAACTACAAAAATATTGATCAAGTGCAGCAAGACAAATGTTGTCGAGATCGGTAGCATTTATTAGTTGGGAGAATTCATGATGTAACACCTGTTTATATTGATTGTTAGAGCATACATAGAAATCATCTTCAAATCTTGTTCAGTGTTAGATTTGACACGTACATTTCCAAATCTAGATAGTACAGAAACCTATATCAAGCATATCACAGAACTCGGGACTTAATTAATGACTTGTTTACGAGCAGTTGAATGCTAACACATTCAAAAGAAGGAAAAAAAACATCTTTTTAGACGCACACCTAATAGAGAATGTGGGCATGCATGTATGTGTTATGGAAATATAGAAACCGACCAACCGAGAATTTTTCAGATACATGAGACAACTAAATTCCAAAATGATGGCCAAATTATGTTTTGTGAATTAGTAATCTTCAGCAGTAGACTCCAAAAGTATGATCCATGTATCTCAAACCAATAAATTATTATTCTAAATAACATCTACAATACGTTATTAGCTCGCATTAATTTAATAGGTCATATACAGAACATATCTTCTTCCACGCAGGAACTTAAAGAGAGCTATTTTGATTTTACATTCAACGACGAACCTTATTCATTCTATATAAACCCAACCTCTAATTACAGACCAAACTCCAACTCAAATATATTACCTTGTTTCTTACACCTAGCAGCACTATGTCATCCACAAACCACACTCTCCTCGCTTGTTTCTTTTTACTCTTTTTCTCAGCTACTCTGCTTTCACTTACTGCATCCAGGTTACTCCCTGAAACTTCTAGCCACGAGAGCCATGAGCAGTGGATGGCTCGTTATGGACGCGTATACAAGGACGCGTATGAGAAGGAACGACGCTCAAAGATTTTTCAAGAGAACGTCCGGTATATAGACTCATTCAACAATGCCATGAACAAAGGTTACACACTAGCAGTCAATGAATTCGCAGACCTTACAAACGAAGAGTTCAGAACCACAAGGAACCGGTTCTTGGCACATGAATGCTCCCCATCGACCCCTGCTTTCAGGTATGAAAATGTTACAGCAGTTCCATCGTCAATGGATTGGAGAACGAAAGGTGCAGTAACACCTATTAAAGACCAAGGCCAGTGTGGTAAGCATCAATTTTGTTGGAAAAAAGTTCACAAATTAGAAACATAGTCCTAGTACTAAGATAAGATTATTTAATAATGTTATGTAGGGTGTTGCTGGGCCTTTTCGGCTGTGGCAGCTATGGAAGGAATAACCCAGCTGAAAACAGGCAAATTAGTTTCATTATCTGAACAAGAGCTCGTGGACTGTGACACAAGTGGTGTAGATCAGGGGTGTGAGGGTGGTCTTATGGACAACGCCTTTGAATTCATCGTAAGCAATAAAGGACTCGCTACAGAGAGCAATTATCCGTACAAAGGAACTGATGGAACCTGTAACAGTAACGAGGAATCTAACGCTGCTGCAACCATTACGGGTCATGAAGATGTTCCAGCAAATAGTGAAACTGCACTGTTGAAAGCAGTAGCTAGTCAGCCTGTCTCTGTTGCCATTGATGCAAGTGGGTCTGACTTCCAGTTCTACTCTAGCGGTGTGTTTACAGGAGAGTGTGGGACGGAACTTGACCATGGTGTTACTGCAGTTGGTTATGGAACGAGTGATGACGGGACTAAGTATTGGCTAGTGAAGAACTCATGGGGAACAAGTTGGGGTCAAGAGGGATACATAATGATGGAAAGAGATATTGATGCCAAAGAAGGCATTTGTGGCATTGCCATGCAGGCTTCCTACCCTACAGCATAATTTTAGGAAGACAAAGTAACTATTGTACATTATATGTGCTTCTGGTTATGTTAATACAAGGAAACTCGTAAACTATGATATGTATTTAAAAAGTAAAAGCACTGTATAGCTGAAATATCATATAGTAAATGGAACCTTTTGTGACCTACTTTGGGTGTGTCAAATGTCAGAAGTATGCTAGATTCTTTTGTGTATAATTCGGTGAGAGTAATACTTACAACTAGATCCAAGTAAATGGCTAACAACAGTAAAAGTAAAATGAGTAGATGATATGCAATATTAAGAAACACAGACAATAAGCCTAGATGGCTGGACCCATTTTATTAAAAGAAAAGAAGTAAATTGCAGCTGAAGCGGTGCTGTTTTGTTTATTACCTGTCACTCTATGCTCATTCGTAATGTCGACTAAATGATATGGTTGAAATGAAGACATAGGTATCCACCTGAGAAGATATTTCCACTCGAAATTCCTACTTTTAACCTCGAGAAAACGAAAAATGCCCCTGCCACATCAGTGATTCATTATACTTCCACTCCCTGCATCCCCCATGTACTTAATCCCTACTAATCAACTATGGCCAGTAACCCTTCAACTGTTGTAATTTTCTTTTTATAACTTGACACTGGCCATGTGGTATTAGAGTGCCTAGTCAGCATGCAGTAGATGCAGCAGTCCAATATGCATTGGTGGTTTAGTTTACAGAATGCATCACCTAGGTTGTATATTTTCCCTTCCATAATCCATATACGAAAACATCTTAATGCATATGAAAACATGAGCAAAACACATAAAATAAGATATTAAGAAACACGCAGACCTAATCGAAATGTGCATACAATCATGCATGTCCGCAGTTGAAACATCTATAATCCATGCAATAAAAGAAGAAGAAAAACAATATGTTTTTTATGGACCCTTATGTAACTTCTCAAATATAGGACAACTAAATTCCAATAGAGTAGCCAAATATGTTCCGTAAGGTTGTTACATAGCCTTTCGGCTTATACGTTCCAAAAACAAACGAGTAGACAACAGTTTGACTCTTCAGCACTAGAGTCCAAGAGGATGATCCAATTACCTTAGACTGATAAATCATCAACCTAAACAACATATGCAGTACGCTATCAGCTCAATTGATTAATATATCACGATCAGAATATCTTTTCTTCCGAAACTTAGAGAGAATTATTTAACTTTCCATACACGGACGAAACCATTTCATTATAAAGAAACCCCAACCTTTGGTTAGACATCATTCCAACTCAATCATTTCCTTTGTTTCTTACACCTAGAAGCACAATGTCATCCACAAACCACACTAATCTAACTTGTTTGGTTTTACTCCTCTTCTCTGCTACCCTGCTTTCACATGCTACTTCTCAGTTTCTCCCTGGAGCTTCAGGCTATAAAAGCCATGAAAATTGGATGGCTCGTTACGGGCGTGTATACAAGGATGCTTATGAGAAGGAACAACGCTCAAAGATTTATCAAGAGAATGTCCAGTACATAGAGTCATTCAACAATGCCATGAACAAAGGTTACAAACTAGCAGTCAATGAGTTTGCAGACCTTACAAACGAAGAGTTCAGAACCACAAGGAACCGGTTCATGGCACATGAATGCTCCTCATCAACCTCCGCGTTCAGGTATGAAAATGTTACAGCAGTTCCATCATCCATGGATTGGAGAAAGAAAGGTGCAGTAACACCTATTAAAGACCAAGGCCAATGTGGTAAGCCTCAAGTATTTTGGGAATTTCACAAATCCAACATAGTCAAACACTCAAAGTATTTAATAGTTTAACAATATTTCATGACTATATAGGGTGTTGCTGGGCCTTTTCGGCTGTGGCAGCTATGGAGGGAATAACACAACTCAAAACAGGTAAACTGATATCTTTATCTGAACAAGAGCTAGTGGACTGCGACACAAGTGGTGTAGATCAGGGATGTGAGGGCGGTCTTATGGACAACGCCTTTGACTTCATCATAAGCAATAAAGGACTCACTTCAGAGAGCAATTATCCGTACAAAGGAGTTGATGGAACCTGCAACAGCAACGAGGAATCTAACCATGCTGCAACCATTACGGGTCATGAAGATGTTCCTGCTAATAGTGAAAGTGCACTGTTGAAAGCTGTAGCTCGTCAGCCTGTCTCTGTTGCCATTGATGCAAGTGGGTCCGATTTCCAGTTCTACTCTAGCGGTGTGTTTACAGGAGAGTGTGGGACAGAACTTGACCATGGTGTTACTGCAGTTGGTTATGGAACGAGTGATGACGGGACTAAGTATTGGCTAGTGAAGAACTCATGGGGAACAAGTTGGGGTCAAGAGGGGTATATAATGATGGAAAGAGACGTTGATGCCAAAGAAGGCATTTGTGGCATTGCCATGCAGGCTTCCTACCCTACAGCATAATTATTGTACATTATATGTATGTATTTCTGATTTTGTTAATACAAGAAATGCGTAAAGTGTGATAATATTAAATGTAAAATCATTGTATGGCTGCAGTTATTATACTCGTAATCTATTGGTAAATTTGTGACCAAAGAACTTACTAACTGAGACTGAGAGAATGATAGCTCAAAACCGTCCTGTTGTGTTTTTTTACTTCGGCTTTGTTTATAAGTTCTAGCTTCAGTATTGCCAACCTTATACCTCCAACAGAACAGATGGTATCCAACTTCAAGATCATGAACAGCCTCACTGAGGTAATCTCTACATTTCCATATCTTGACAGTACATGGAAACATGCATTAAGAAAGAAATAGAAAATTTGGCATCGAGAATTTGAATGCTAAGACAACAATGAATAAACATAATTCATCTACTTAGCCGTAGCATTCTGATTTACCAATCATAAAAAATTAGATTTTAAAACCAGATAAATAAGCAATGATGTAATCAGCCAAATTCCTCTCCCTGTAATACCAATAAAAACTTCCACCGTCCCTCAAAATGTAAAAACCGGTTGTCGAATTCATAATTGGATAATTAATATGTGCCTCATTCTTAAGAAATAGTCATAACATCCTTTGAACTTCCTCCATAATTACAAACTACTAAAATGGACAAATTTAAACTAAAGCAAAACTAGCTTGTTTTGTGCTTATTCGTGATACTGAACTAGCATTCGACAATCTACCGTGACGTGTGTAGGGTGTGCATTCCTTAGAGACAATTCCTTTAGTTTGATACATAAGGTTTCCTTGTGAATCAGATCAAGAGCAATAACTAATCCTTGTCTTAGTAATTCAACTGACAAGAGGTTTAGTAAACATATACTTTTAGTTTATGTTGTAATCTATAGCATCAAACGATCCCTAATGGATGTTCTTCAGCTGCGTACTCGTAGCTTAATGCATGGTTCTGGTTTATTAAATCCCAACGATTGCTTCTTCATCTCCATGATAAATGATTTAGGTTTCATGATGGTAGTGGGTGATTTATAGAAGAGTTGACAATGAAATAATAATAAAAACAAAGAAATGGAGGAACTTTTCAGGACTCATTCACTGTGATTTCCTCTTAATCTTCAAACAGGTCTACTTTGCTGCTTTATCCTCATACGTTTCATTCATTTCATTCCACAAGCACTAGTACGTACGCAATAATATCATCATCATATAAAAGCTAAGGTGTTACATAATGGCAAGGTAGATTGATGATTTATCATTTTTCCGGATTCACCACTCCCCTCCGTTACAAGGATCTTTAAGCCACAACGATGTACTCGCTAAAGGTATCAACTATCTCTCGGTTTGGCCTATCAGATGTATTCATCCAGATAATTAGGCATTGCGCATATGTTTTACTGCATCTTTCATACCTCAACTAACACTGTCACTAAAACTTTTAGTACCTGTAAATATACCTATAATTTGTGTATTCATTCTTATATATTGGGCAACTTATATTTGTTTGGCAATCCACTTAGTCTTGCAAATGACGCGCCAAGTAAATTAACGTATAGGCATCCATTTACAGGAAAAAAGGTATTAGTGACATACATAGCCATGTAACCCGATAGAATTGACAATCAATTTAAAACGAAAAATCATTCATAATTAATTAATACAAAAATGTTTTTCACCTGATCATCAATCTAATGGATTCAAGTGCTCACATTCTGATAATACAACGTACAAAAGTAAACATAGCCATTCAACTAACAGGAGCGCTAGATGAGTGAAGTTTTCTAGCTCTTTATTCTTAAACTTAACACTTCTGAGCAATCGAACACTGGCCGTTTTCTGAAATTTAAATCATTAGAGAACTTCCACCACACACACCACTTACCCAACAAAGAAATCGATTCACCAATTATATGTTGGGATTAATCCCAAAAATTGATCCAACTCATCTGGAATGCTGCTGATGGCGTGCAATCATCACCACTTCCACACCATAAACATCATTACAGACAACTGATTTTGCCTTTAGGAAGCCATCTATATGTTCAAGATTCCATCAATCAAAAAGAAAATTAAAGTTGGTCAAATTACACATGACTATAAAAACTTATAGATTTACATGTACGCAAAACCTTAAAAATGGTCCGCGATTTGTAAGGACTTACCTACTAGGGTAACTCTGCTTTGTACCATTGCCGTGAGAAAAAGAAAGCGAAGTGTAGTGCAATTGTCACAAACATTGAAGTGTTCCTCGCCATGATCCCGAGTTTGTTGTTTTTCATGTGTTAATAAAGATGATATTACTGATCGAGAAATTCATACTATGTGGGTTCTTGACGTTCTTTTAAATTTATAGTGGAATGATTCGGTTTTTAATTTTATATACAGTAGTGTCCTTAGATAAGCCAAATTCACATTGTAATATCATGATTCACAGCCGGCCATTGTTACACTATATTTGTTTTTTTACCTTTTGTGCAAACATAGAGACCGAAATTCCCATCCTGAAGAGATGTATCCATTACAAAACGGGTCATCGTTGTTTGAGAGATATTATTAAATCTCATTCGTAAAGCCATTAATTTGGGAAATAATGGCCATGTGGAAGCATAAATATAATTTTACTATCGACTATCTTTGTGTTTTTTTTAACTCAGCGTAATGCAGCTTTAGTATCTTTACCATCTAACTTTTGCATGTATGTTGACATTTGGAATTTTACAGATCCGGATTTAAGCCAAAAAGGTCATTGGACGTAATAATGTTTACCTCGGAAGAACCTACATGATATGGAATCAGCTGTTTGGGAAGGTTTGTACCTCCATTTGATTGTGCAGCGCATTATGCTAGCAACTTTAGCCTTTCTCGGTTGTGTTATTTGGACGGTAGACTACTTCTTTGTTTTACGTTTTTTCTTCGGTCAAACTATACAGGACAGTCAATATATCAAACACTGTGAACGTATTGTTCTGCAAAAGATATATACTCTTTGACTTTGAGTGTCAAATAGTTGCTGAACTTGTGGTGACTTATTTGATAACTACACTAGGAAAGGCAGCATGGATGGACTAATTATGTTATAACTAGTCACAATTTGTAACAGTTGATAATCCAAATTTTGGTTGATGATCCAAATTTTTCGGTTTTAGATGCTGCAAAATCTGTTGGTTATGCAAAAAACGAAGAATATAAAAAAACAGCCTTTTTAGATGCTGCTTTTGTAGAGGTGCATATAGAGCAAGGTCCTATTTTGGAGAACGAAGGTTGCATGCTTTCCTATTTATGTTACCCTTTTGTTTGCAGTTCATAGATAAAAATGTTAACTCAGTTTGTTTTTACAACTAACTCATGTATGTAATTAATTGACGTAACCAAGCTACATATATCATGCAATGCATGCATGCGCATGGCAAAACAAGTATAAGTAAGGACGAGGGTCTACATTAAAATGTCAGCAGCAATTTGAAATACAAAAAATTTCTAAAAGAGTCATTAAATAACATCAAGTGGCCAAATAGGTTTCTAATAAATGCTTGCAACAGATAACAAGATCGATAATTGCAAAGTGGATTAAATTAAATATAATATTCATTTATAATATAGGAGGCGGGTAAATAGCCAGAGTACAGACAAAAATTAATATCAAACAAATGCTTTATATGGTTATTGGCGTCATCACTCACTTGATCGGGGAAGCTTAATCTCGTGGCCAAACCCCCGGATAAGTTCTACGAGGTTTTTCTTCTTGATCAGTGGTACGCGTTGCTAGTTCATTTGTCAGAACATCACAACCCCCCCTCAATGGTCCCTGCCACGGCACTCGATCAATGCTGGATCAAGGTCGACAAGACCTCCATCACCAGACCGATTGACAGAAAAAAAAACCTTGGCTTCACGCCTACCCAACTCACGTCCTTGTTCGATTAACAACATCTTGAACCTTCAGCATCTCCCGATTCAAACTCCCACCCTGAGAACCTTAATAAAGCAATTGGGGAATCTAATATCCCTCTGACAGACCCAAGATACCTCATATTTCAAGCCGTTCCTTTTTCTTCTGAAAGAAACTGCAAAGTAATACCCATGCTCGCTTCCTATTGCCTAGAGGTTCGCCGCTACTTGATTGGTAGCTAGAACACGCACGAATGTACTTGCTCCTTCAACTCGTTGATTTTACTAACGTAGACGTTACCTTCGTCAGTTAACTCCGTTGAACCCTTTTCTCATAAGCCTCAAAACAGACGGGTTAGAAAGAGGCCCATGGAATATTTAGCAAGGTTGAAAACCCAGTTAGGCGTGGTTGTTAATGGTTAACAGTTTATCAAATCCCAACAAGGCTGCTATAATCCCTATCGACTATATTTATGCCGAGTGTTTTGAACAACCAAGTTAACTGGCTATGACCATGTTCAAAACACAAACACAGCTCTATCCGGATTCTGTATTCGGGATACAGTGGACATTGTCAGTTGTGAGACATATATTTATACTGGTACATATATATTTATCCGGATTCTGTATCCGGGTTCTGTATTCCGGATTCTATTTATACCACGGCCAAAATTAGATCAAGCTGACAATGGCGCACTATAACTCTATTAGTCTTACTGGTACCAGGAACAAGGCTGCTACAAACCCTATTGGACGCTATGTATGCTGAGGTTTTTTTTTCAGATCCTAAAGTTCTGGTCAGGGTACTACATTGCGTATCCAACCGAAAGTAGATGCAGCAGTCCAACATACAGTGGTGGTTTATTTTCTGGAGTACACCACCTAGGTTGCATAATGTTCCTGCCATACCATAGAAACATTTCATATGAAAACATGTGCAGAAGTAGCTATTTAGAGACATGTAGAACTAATCTGATGTGCGTTGTGTGCATGCACGTCTGCCATTAGAACATATAAAAGCTATGCAAAAAATGAAGAAAGATATAAATAACAAGTTATGTTTTGTCTGAGCCATTAGAAATTTCTTGGATATGGGTCAAAACCAAAATTCCAATTAAATGGCCCTCTATTTTGGAAGCATGTCATAAGTACGAAATAGTTTTCCCTTTTCGCAGGAGACTCCAGCAGGAAAATCCAAGAACCCATTAATCTAAGCAACATATACAATACGTTATTAGCTCACGTTAATTAAATACATCATACACAGAATATCTTATCTTCCACGAAGTTGAACAGAATTATTTTTACTTTTGCATATAAAGGCGAAACCATTTCACTCTATATAAACCTAACCTCTGGTTAAAGACTTCACTCTGGCACATTAATTCATTCGGCTTGTTTCTTATACCAACCAGCGCTATGTCTTCCACAAACCACACTTCACTCATTTGTTTGGTTTTATCATTTTTCTCAGCTACATTGCTTTCAAATACTACATCCAGGTTGCTCTCTGAAACTTCAAGCTATGAGAGCCACGAGCAATGGATGGCTCATTATGGTCGCGTCTACAAGGACGCTTATGAGAAAGAACAACGTTTTAGAATTTACAAGAGAATGTCCAGTACATAGAGTCATTTAACCAATGCCATGAAAAAAGGTTACAGACTAGCAGTTAATGAGTTTGCAGACCTTACAAACGAAGAGTTCAGAACCACAAGGAACCGGTTCTTGGCACATGAATGCTCCCCATTGACCTCTGCTTTCAGGTATGAAAATGTTACAGCTGTTCCATCATCAATGGATTGGAGAACAAAAGGTGCAGTAACGCCTATTAAAGACCAAGGGCAATGTGGTAAGCATCAAGTATTTTGGGAAATTCACAAATCAAACAGTAAAAGTATTAGCTAAGTTAACAATATTTCATGATCATACATAGGGTGTTGCTGGGCTTTTTCAGCTGTTGCAGCTATGGAAGGAATAACTCAACTCAAAACAGGTAAATTGATTTCTCTATCTGAACAAGAGCTCGTGGACTGTGACACAAGTGGTGTAGATCAGGGATGTGAGGGAGGTCTTATGGACAACGCCTTTGACTTCATCGTAAACAATAAGGGACTCGCTACAGAGAGCAATTATCCATACAAAGGAGTTGATGGAACCTGCAACAGCAACGAGGAATCTAACCATGCTGCAACCATTACGGGTCATGAAGATGTCCCTTCTAATAGTGAGAGTGCACTATTGAAAGCTGTAGCCAGTCAACCCATATCTGTTGCTATTGATGCTAGTGGTTCCGACTTCCAGTTCTACTCTAGTGGTGTTTTTACAGGAGAATGTGGCACTGAACTTGACCATGGTGTTACCGCCGTTGGTTATGGAACAAGTGATGATGGGACTAAGTATTGGCTAGTGAAGAACTCGTGGGGAACAAGTTGGGGTCAAGAGGGTTATATAATGATGCAAAGAGATGTCGAAGCCAAAGAAGGCATTTGCGGCATTGCCATGCAGGCCTCCTACCCCACTGCCTGATTCGAGGAAGATCAAGAGTAATGATTGTACATTATATGTAAATTATGATACATATCTGAAAAGTAAAATCAATGTATGGCTGCAATTATCATATTATGTTTGGAAAGATTTGTTAAATTGATTGTCTTTTCATATTGCAAAATGCTTTTGAAGGGTTACACACATGTGATAGCAGGTTCCTAACATATATATTTTTATGGAAGACTACATCAATGTGGATACAGAACCAAGCACCCCGCAAAAAACATTCAATCAGGTAATATATGCAAAGCATTCAAAAGAAAGCATCAATACATGCATATAGGAAAACTTTGGTCATTCACACATGTATTCAGATGATCAGGGGACTTTACTAACCTGAGACTGCAAAGGCACTATTGAAAATATTCACCCTTGGTCTTGTTACTTGTGCTTGTTTATCTAATAGCCCGGAAACTGCATTAAGAGCACACAAACTTCAAAATAAGGGCTTAACCACATGAATATGATTACTAAGACAACAATCAAGAAAATAATAAAAACAAATTTACTGTCATACCTGATCAAACTCAAAGATAAGCCAAGATGAAGTCAACCTTCTTCTCTCACCAATAATCTCCACAAGAACACTCTCCATCCTTGAAATGATGAAACCGATTGGCATCCCTAACAACAATCTCCCGGTTTTCAAGTCTCGATATCAGCTTAATTGCAGCATGACAGTTTACACATGCACGTAAATTCTTAGTTATCCTAAGGGTTGTTCCATAAGGAGTACTAATAAGCCCATAAGCAATAGCCAGCCTTTCACTATGATTCCAGAGACTCTCCTCCGTATCTTCATAACTCAAGTCGTGTAAACCAGACTCTGTATCTGCAACAAATCCAGCTTCTTTCAATCTCGTTTCCAGCCTCTTATGTTCCTTATATATTTCATCTGATTTTGGATGTGATGTGTCTCCCATACGAAAGACATGAAGTTTTCCATTTATCTCTATCATACTACACCCCATGTCCTTAGCCAACCCTTTTTCCTTCATCAATACTCGAACGCGTGCTACACCACTCCACATATAAACTGAAGCATATAAATTTGAAAGCTGTACATAATGCCCCGTATTGTAAGGATCTGATGAGAAAAGCTGTTGTGCAGAATATTCTCCTAGTGCTACATGGCGATAAATCCTACTCGCACTCAAAAGTGCTCCCCATATCGACACACCAGCTTTGATCGGCATCTTTGTTATAAAATCATAAGCCCGGTCCAAACACCCTGCACGGCCAAGAAGATCTACTACACAAGCATAATGTTGATGGCGTGGTTCAATGCCATAATCCCTCATACTGTAAAATATTCTCCAACCCTCTTCCACAAGTCCAGCATGATTGCAAGCTGTAAGAAGCCCAATAAAGGTGACGTCGTTTGGACCCACCCCAGCTTGCTTCATCAAGTTGAAAAGGTCAATGGCTTCATGAGCCCTACCATGTAAACCGTAGCCTACAATCATGGCACTCCAAACAACAACGTCCTTGGTTTTTGTTTGATCAAAAACTTCTCGGGCTAATTCTACGCTTCCACATTTTGCATACATGTCAATTAGTGCTGTCTTGACGAAAACATCAGTTTTACACTCACTACTGTCAATATATTCACCCATGTTTCTTGCTTCTTCGAGCGATCCGAGCTGGGCACAAGCCAATATTGTAGAGCATACTGTCACAGAATCTGGTCTTAAGTTTTTCGACAACATTCTTTGGAAAAGAGCAATAGCTTCATTACAACAGCCGTTTTTTGCAAATCCCGAAATCATGGCGTTCCACATAATCACATTTGATATCTCCATTTCATCAAATAACGATTTTGCTATCATCACCTCCCCACATTTTGCATACAATGTAGTCAGAGCAATCCTTAAATCGGGCTCAAACTCAAGTCCCATCTTAATCACACAAGAGTGAAACGATTTCCCTTGTCCCAAATCCTCTATATCAGCATAAGCACTAATAACACTAACCAACGTAATCCAATCCGGTTTCAGCCAGCACTCCCTCATCTTTCTAAAAACCCTCAAAGCTTCAACCGGCTCTCCATTCTGAGCACACCCTGAAATAACACTAGTCCACGACACAATAGTAGCCCGATCACCCAACCCCTCAAACACACTTCTAGCACTACCAACCCTCCCACACTTAGCATAAACCGCCACAACCCCATTCTGCACAAACATATCCCCTTCAAACCCACGTCTAAACACCTGCCCATGAACCGCCCGACCAACTTTTAATGCACCACACCCACCACACGCCTTAAGCACGTGAGGCAAAGTAAAACAATCCGGGCCCACACCCACATTCTGCATTTGCCTATACAAGCCAATAGCTTCACTAAACATATTTCCCTTTGCATAACCCCTAATAATCGCGTTCCATAAAAACACATACGGGAGAGGAAATTCATCAAACACCTTACGTGCATAACGTATCTCACCCAAGTTAGACCCAACATGGATAAATTTAGTTACAATAAACCCGTTGGACTGATACCCATTGACAATTATTTGGGAATGTATTTGATTTAAATGTTTTATATTAGTCGAGTTGTCGAAAAGTGTCGTGTACAAAGATTCGTGATCGGTAAATTTTTCGGGGTCGAAAATTTGAATACTTGTAGATGGAAATGTTCGAGAAAATGTTTTTAATGGTTTAAAAATAGCAAGATTTCTAGCCATGTTAGTAAACAAGCATCACCACATTTTTTAAAAATTGCAAAATATTTTCTTTGAACTTTAAAGCGGGCAAATAAACGGTTACTTTATAAATAAATAATCCACAAGTCACAATAGTTTCAAAATACATCAATTTTGCAAAAAGTATACACCTTCACATCAATAAGAACCTAAAATGTAATTCCTTACACTAAATTATTATCAAATTAACACTAGTAAGATGCAATTCTATTCTTTATGCTTATTGTTCATGAAACATTTTGGGTGCGTTTAGTTATGGAAAAACACGCTTGTTTTCACAAAATGTTTTGTGGAAAACAAGGAAACCAGATATCGCGTTCAAATCATTCTTTTCCAATTAAATTCTCTACAAAACACAAAACATGCATTTCCCAACTTAACAAGGAAAACTACAAAACACATTTTATTTGTTTTCCTTGTAAACCCCCATTGTTTTATTGAGAATGAAAAACAGTATCACATTAACGCGTAATCTATTATTTGTGGAAAATAAAGGTCTGTTTAGTTGGAAAAAATATCTCATTTTCTGGGAAATTTGTCATTTGAGAATGGAAGAATTAAAAATTTGTTTAGTCGCACTTTTTTCAATATTTTTCAAAAAAAATGAAATTCTCATTTTCCTACTTTAAATAGCAAAACAAAAAATCACATTTTACTATTCTCCATTTTTAAAAGGAAAAATACAACTCCCGTCTTACTATTCTCCAATACAACGGTTATTAATGTGTAGTATAGCCTCTTGGAACATACGGGGTTTGAACTTCTCCCCGAAACAAAGAGAAGTGAAACAGGTTATTTTTGAAAATCAACTTTCTGTTTGTGCTATCCTCGAGTCGCATGTGAGTGATTCGAAACTGGAAAAGTTGTGTTCTCATGTGTTTCGACATTGGGAATGGACTTCTAATAGTGTGTCGTGTACTAAAGGCTCACGAATTATTTTGGGATGGAACCGGAATGATGTGGACTTGTCGGTGATTACTCAAGACGCCCAAGTAATACATACTCGTATATGGCTGAAATCGGAAAAAAGGAACTATTTTGTTCGTTTATTTATGCTCATAATAGGTACACTCATCGGCGGGTTCTTTGGAGTAATTTGGGAATACACAAGCTCTATGTTCGACAAAGGCCGTGGTGTTTATTAGGGGACTTCAATGCTGCTCTTTTCCTTGATGATATGGCGGCTGGTTCGTCTAATATTGATATCTCGATGAGGGATTTCAAAGAATGTGTGGATGAGATTGAGGTTGCGGATATTCAAAGGGCTGGTCTCAAATTTACATGGAGCCAAAAACCGAAGGGAACTGATGGGGTGTTAAAAAAGCTCGATCGTGTTTTAACTAATCTTGAGTTTAATGAAATGTTTCAGGGTGCTCATGCCATTTTTCAGCCATATCGTATGTCGGACCATGCTCCTGCTGTTCTCAAAATCCCTTGGATGATCATGACAAAACCGAAGCCATTCAAATTTACTAATATTCTGGTCAAAATTCAAGATTTAAGGAGGTTGTCTCGGGTAGCTGGAATATCTCGGTCAGTGGATTTCACATGTATCAGGTTGTTCAAAAACTTAAACGTTTGAAGAAACCTTTCCGTAAATTACTATATGAGACAGGTAATATCCATGAGAATGTTAAGAAGCTTCGGCATGGGCTAGATACTGTGCAACGGGATCTGGATTTGGACCCTTTTTAACAAAATATACATCGCGGGAGGGAGGCTGTTTTGTCAAGCTTTTAACGAGGCGATTCTTTTAGAAGAACGATTTTTGAGACAAAAAGCAAAAATTGATTGTCTTCTGGAAGGTGATGCGAATTCAGCCTATTTTCACAAAGCGATCAAGAGTCGTGTTAGCAGGAGTCAGGATTACAAGTGTAGCAGAAGAAGGATGGTATATTTATTAGTCAAGATAAATATGTTGGTGACATTCTAAAGAAATTTAGGTTTTCAGAAGTCAAGACTGCTAGCACACCAATAGAATACCTCAAATCTGTTTTCTAATAGATTGGATTCGAATGTTGCTTTGGATATGATTCGTATGGTTAGTGATCTAGAGATAAAGAATGCTATGTTTTCAATGGGGAATAAAAAGTCGCCTGGGCCTGATGGTTTTACGGCTGCTTTCTTTAAAGAAGTATGGGATATTGTTGGGAATGATGTGATGCTAGTTGTTAGTGAATTTTTCATTAACGGCAAATTGCTAAAGGAGCTTAACCATACTATAATTGCTTTAATTCCGAAGGTCTCTTCTCCAACTCGGGTGAATGATTTTTGACCTATATCGTGTTGTAATGTTTTATTTAAGTGTGTTAGCAAGATTATTGCAAACCGTATCAAGTCCAGCCTAAAGGGCTTGATTAGCCCTAACCAGACCGCTTTTGTGCCGGGTAGAAGTATCTCGGATAATATTTTGCTTACACAAGAGCTTATGCATAACTATCATTTGAATCATGGTTCTCCTAGATATGCTTTCAAAGTTGATATCCAGAAAGCGTATGACACGGTGGATTAGGATTTCTTGAAGACGATTCTGATGGGATTTGGTTTTCATGATCGAATGATTGGTTGGATTATGGAATGTGTGACCTCAACCTCGTCTCTATTTGCATTGACGGTTCTCTTCATGGGTATTTCAAGGGTAAGAGGGGGCTTCGCCAAGGTGACCCGCTTTCGCCCAATTTGTTTACTCTCGTTATGGAGATTTTGACTCTTATAATCAAGAGACGGGTTCGTGATTCGGATATTTTTACATATCATCGATATTGTTCTAAGTTAGAATTAGTTAACCTTTGTTTTGCGGATGATCTTTTCTTGTTTGCTTACGGGAATGCAAGTTCAGCTAGTGTTATTATGGAAGCTTTGGACGAGTTCAAACATGCATCGGGTTTAACTCCAAGTCTTCCTAAGAGCACGACCTACTTTTGTAATGTCACTAATCATGTCAAGTTGTCTATACTTCAGATTCTTCCATTTGAAGAGGGTCGGCTTCCAGTCAAATATCTTGGTGTTCCTTTGGTACCGTCAAGGCTGATATATAAGGATTGTAAAGAGTTGATTGAAAAAGTTCAAAGTCGTGTTGATGATTGGAAGAATAAATCTCTTTCGATTGCGGGCAGATTACAACTTGTTAATTCTGTTATTGGTTCGTTACACGTCTTTTGGGCATCGGTGTTTATACTTCCTAACCGTATTTTACTTGAGATAGAGCAAATTATGAAGGGTTTTCTGTGGTGCCAAGGTAAAATGCGTAGTGGTAAAGCAAAGGTGGCATGGGAGGTGGTTTGTCTTCCTAAAGATGAAGGGGCTCGGTATTCGTAGGCTGGATTCGTTTAATAAGGCTCTCATGACAACGCATATTTGGAAGCTCCTTTCTCTTAAGGAGTCGTTATGGGTTCAATGGATCCATGCATATAAATTAAGGGGTAGGAGCTTTTGGGATATTCCATACCGTGGTAACATGACGTGGGGCTGGAGGAATGTCCTCAAGCTTCGTCCAATTATTAGGGAGTTTGTATGGAATAAAATTGGTGATGGCTCGAGTACGTCCATATGGTATGATCGTTGGTGTTTACAAAGTCCCTTGGCTGATGTTGTCTCCTCGCGGGATATATTTAGAGAGGGTTTTAGTAAAAATACAAAGGTGTGTGATTTGGTTCTGGATGGCAGATTAGATTGGCCGAATTTCTGGTTAAGTAAGTATCCAATTTTGAACTCCATTCCTAGCCCTACGTTGGTTCCGAGCTCTCGGGATGTTATGGAATGGCGAAATGAGTTTGGTTGGGTTAAGGCTTTCTCTGCCCATGCGGTTTGGAGCACAATTCGCCCTCGGGGTTCTAAGGTTGATTGGTGTGATGTTGTTTGGTTTTCCTGTTGTATTCCCCGTCACGCGATTCACCTTTGGCTAGTAATTCGTCGCCGGTTGAAGACCCAAGATAACTTGAGGTATTGGGATAATGCTGGCTCGCTTAATATGGCATGCTCGTTATGTGAATCCCAACCGGATTCACACGAACATCTTTTCTTTGAATGTGCGTTTTCTCAACAGGTTTGGAGTCATTTGAAGGGGTTTGCTGGTCTCCCGAACACAACTCTCTCAATTAAAGAGATCATTAATGATATCCTTCCTTTTGCGGCGAGAAAGACATCTAAAAGTATCATTGCTAAACTCGTGTTGGCGGCGGCTACTTATTTTATTTGGCAAGAGAGGAATGGTCGCCTTTTCAAGAATTCGAAAAGAACGGTAAATCAAGTTATCGAATATATTATGAATTCGGTGAGGCTTAAGTTGCTGTCTTGTCGGTTAAAGAAGACTCGAAGTGCTTTGGATCTTGTGAAGGCTTGGAATTTATCAGAAGTGATTTGTTCTTGATTTTATGTCTCAAGTTTTTTGCTTGTGTATTTTTAGGTGGTATTTCCCTATTGGAGTTATTGTTAATGTAATAGGGTAATAACTGCGTGGCATCCCATTCGGTTAGTAGAAGTTCGAGCTTGTGCTCGAGGTTAATGTGCACATTCCATTGTTCTTAACTGTTTTTTTGGTGATTAATATATTTTACCGGGGATATTCCCCTTTACCAAAAAAAAAATACAACTCCCATCTAAACAGGTTTTAAAAATTCTCAACTATTCTCTAGAGAAAACAAACCATTCCCTTCTCTAGGAATTTAGAAACAAAAAAAACATGAAAAATTTTCTACAACTAAACACCACCAAAATCTCCTCCTTTTTTTACAAATCTAAAAACTCAAAACTATGAATTTTTTTCTCCAACTAAACACAACATTTGCTTTTACTTCACTATACCAGCTAGTTTTCAGAACATATTTGTTTGAAATAGAGGGGGAAAATACATTTCTACAGATTTTTATACTCTTTATAAACAGGACTAAGCACTTTCTTTAGATAGTAGAAACAATTGTCACCACAATATTCTCATCAAATTAAAATTTTGAACAACTACATATATGTGTTTTAAAAGATACATGAAAATCAAGATTAATTCCAATAACACATGCTTAAAATTCAAGAAACTGTACAACTAATAACTTCTTACAAACCTAAAAAAGTCACCAAAAATCACAAATAGTAATCATAACTAAAAAAACTATTTCATTATTATACTTCAAATTTTAAACAGTAGTCATAACTGAAACTCAAAAAAAATACCTAATATGAAAATCAAGATTCCAATTCAAAAAATTATGCATAAAAATCAAGAAACTGAACAAAAAATAACAAAAACATCTACAATACATGACCAAAAAATCTTTACTAACTAATTCACAATGAAACTACTTTAGAAACCCCATCCATAGGAAACGCCTGTGCAATCCCATGCACAACAAAGCTCTTACTCACCAACAAATCTGGCGCAGTAAACGCCTAAGAAGCTGCAAAATGCTAACTCCAACCAAAGAGAAAAACGAGTGTTCACAATAAATCAAACACACAAACAACACCACGAAGTATTGGGAAGGACAAAAGGTGACACACAGCCCCCATCCCAAACCCCAAAACATCATACACGATTAATCGACAGCAACTCATTTTCCAAACTCCCAACGCTCGAAGTAATCTCCACTTCTTTCCCTGGACACAAACTCTTAATACTCGCACCTTCAGGCAAACTCGCTAAATGCTTAAAAGAATGTTTCTTAGGCACAATATGTGACCTCATAAACTTATTCACAGCATTTGAAGGCATTTGCGTTACTTCAACAACCGGTGGAGCAAATATCGTCATCGTATGCAAATCTGGATGATCTTTAGCTATCCCATCTAACACGTTATACAACCCGAAAGCAAAAGGTGCAAAACCGGACTGTGTTAAGAATTTAACCACCATTTTAAACTCACCTCTTCTTTTAATCTCATCTAACCTAGAACCAATAGAACCAACACTTGCAATAGTACTATTTCCATCACTTATATTCTTATAACAAATGGGTAGCTCATTAATCTCTTGATGAAACTTAAACGAAGCAAACGGGCCATTAACGCCATGTATAGCGACTTTTTCATGCAAGAACATGTCCGGATGAGTAACAAGGACATTATTAACGTCCAAAGACCCAGTTTTCTCGTCTTTTCTAGTAATGGACACCTTCTGTCCTTGAAACATAGTGACAAAACAAGTGTTCAAAGGCTTACTAAGCAAATCTTGGAGAGTAAACTTATTAGGTAAAATATGGTAGGTTATAAGCTGGACAGTCATATAAGGTGGGATAGACAAGTTGCTCATGGCGCTATCGGGTATAGCGAAAAGGGTTGATTCGGGTGTCGATAAAAAGAGGTCAGGGGAGATGTGGAGGAGAGTGGCTATGAAGGAGTAGCCGTTGGAACGAAGGTAGAGTGAGGCGTTTGATGGGAAGTCAAGTGGGGTGGTTGGGGTGGTGGGTGTTTGGTGGTTGTTATGGTGGTTGTGGTGGTGGTGGTTGTAGGCGTTGATGGTGATGGTTATTATTCCGGCAAGGATTACGGTTGCTAAGATCAAGAAAACGCTTTTTTTAACCATTTTGAGAGAGTGTAACTGAATGTAACGGTTTTTTGTAAAGTGGGGTGGTTATATAGTTAGTTGTTTGTTTTTCAGATTAGTCCTTTGGGTTTTGGTAATGTTGAGGTTAGGTTATTGGTTTTACTTTTTAGAGGTGGATAAAGAGGTAATTAGTGAGTGTTGAGATTTTAATTTTATCATAGAGTTGAAAACCAAACTGGGCAGGGGTGTGTTTGGCTTTTTATTCGGAATTATAACAGGTATGACTTTAATAAAAGGGTATAATGGAATTAAGTATATTAATTTCATTATTTGCGTTTGGTATACCGTTTGAGTTATGGATATCAAATTAATATAGGTCCCATTTATTATAAAATCTAGCGTAAAAAAATTATAAAATTAAAAAACTTAATGTATAAAACATGACTCACATAAAAATATCAATTAACCCATGAATAAAGTTATCGGTTTCAATTGTACATTTTGATTCCATTTCTAGTAACCAAACAATAACAATGAATATGAAACTCATTCCTTGATTCCGAAACCCTCATACCAAACGCACCCTAAGAAGATTAAGGGGCAGTTTCTTTTTTGCTTAATGAGCTTTTTAGAAAAGATTTTTAATCCAACAAGGAAATTTTGATGTTTGTTTTTAACTTATTATAGAAAGGATTTTTAGTTGTGGAGGGGATAAAAAAGTATACCCTTTTCTATCTATGACAACACATCTTGCAAACATAATCAATAATTGACCAATATATCCTCACTCCCCGCATCTTCTTCTCTTTCCCCACATCTTCCCTTTCAATGGTTTATCCAACCATCTCCAATTAAATTTTTTTTTTGAAAGAACACCTCCAATCAATATCACAAAAGCATTTCCCCGTCACTATATCCATCAACTTTCTACATCATTACCTCTCCACGTCTTTCTTCTTCCTACACCCACTAGCAAGCTTCCCGAATCAAGTTTTTAGTATTCTCCTCATGAATTAGATTGGGGTTTTTTCATGAAATTAGAAACTTATTATTTTTTTTGTTGAATTTCAACAAGCCGTTCAAAAAAATCCAGCAAGAATCGTATGTGATTATTTTGTTATTTTCTTAATGATTGTGATGGATTTGTAGTGGGTTTTGGTATATTCTAGTTGAACCTCATGTTATTAATGAATAGATCTTGATTTTCTCATTTGATCCCCTCCACAAGAACATAACCAAATGAATAAATAGATCGAATAAACAGATTTGATTTTTGTTAACATTTTTGGGGTGTAATTTGATCTTAGTTTATTTAAGGTGTTTTATATAAAGGTTAAAATGGCCATTTACTACTAAAGGGTATTTTCATTAAGCATAAAAAAGAAACAACATTTTTTTAAACATTTCTTATTAGAGACATGTCACATTATGTAAACAGACACTCTTCTCAAACATGATAAAAAAAGAAACAGCCCTTAAATCTTTGAAAATTGATAAATCCTCCTACATTATGTGCCTAATAATCCTGTTACCCACACATGCATGTGACACTTGTAATCCACTAATTATCTTTCTTCATATTATTCAATCATTAGACCAAGTGTTCCAATCAAATAAGTAGGAAGATATGTAAGAGGATTTTGTAGGAACATGTAGCAAAGCTCTAAATCTTTTTTTCAACTTTAATGTTGGGAAAATTAGCAAAAAGTAAAATTTTATTTGCAATGATCGAGTTTTACAATCAGACTAATTAAACAAGTGCTAAGAACACATTTTTTTATCAGGTGCATTTACGCTATTATTTATGAAAATTAACACTAAAAAGCAAATTTCATCAAAGTCTCGCGACATAGCAAGACACCCCTAGTTCCACGACTACCTTGTATATACTTCATTATACTCGATATGATGTTTGTCGGTCAACTCGAAGTTGTAGTTTTTATTCCCCCTAAGATGTAAAGGAAAAAAACTTGATAGGTAAAAAGTATTAGATTGAGGCTAATTCCTCAAAATGATATTAAGCATAAACTAAAAGTATATATGCAAATACAACTAAGAATCCAAATTGGTCTAGAAAACTGACCAGGCTATGCCCGAACTAATAATATATATGAGGATGGCAATGGCATCCAAATACACGTAAATGATAATAGGATGGTGGTTTATTATAAAGTTTCGTAAATGGTATTTCATTATTAATGGCAGTAGATGATAGGAAATTGAGAAGATGAGCGGTTATATTAAGAGCATCTACCAAATAGAAGGGAGATATGTGTGCTTGGAATAGTAAGGTATGAGTGATGTTGTTAAGGTTGCGTAGCATATGTCCGGTTTCCCATTTTATTGGGATGTTTTGGGACAAGAAAACCGAAGCCGTATGCTATGTTGGTGAAAAAGTGTATGAAAGCGGGTGTTTTCAAATTCACCCAATGGTCACATTTCAAAGTCTTTATGTCAACATTAAATTGATGATTTACATAAGCACAAAGTATCAAACAAATCATATTTATTAAGCAATGGATCTACCAAAACATAATGCGAAAAATGATCCAAAAAATAGCATAGTCTTGAATACCACTTTCACTCGGAATAGAGGATGTCCACACATCTGAGTGAATAATCTCAAACACAGACGCAACATATGACTCTGAACTATAGAAGGAAGCTTGATATATTTATCTAATTGACAAGCATGACATAAACCGGACAACTTTGATTTATTACACGAAATTAAATGACTAGACTTTAAACTATGAAGCACATCTTCACCAAGATGCCTAAGGCATCAGTGTCACATAGTTTGACTAAACGAAAGCAAAACAAATGGAGTGTTAGAGGATGGTTGGTTGGTAACAGGGTAAGGGTCTTCATTGCTATCACAACGGAGAATAAGCGTGTGGGTCTGGTAATCCGTCATAGAAAAACCCTATGCGTCAATGTAACACCCCATCCGAGAACAGGCCAAATGTCACACTTATGGCATCAAAACAAACGCAAGCGGAAGACTTTTTTTACAAAAATGGTTCAACAAAGCTCCTTAACAAAACAAAAGAATTAATAGGTCTAGAACATAATGTCCTTCAAACGAAAATAAATCCAATACAGAGTTTAAGCGGAAGACCAAATCCAAAATTTAAAGTTTGAGAAATTTAAATGAAATGGGGAAAACTATCATCCATTCGGTCCACTAAGGGCTCCTAAGCACTCTTCACTCATAACCCAGCTTCCCTCTTATTACCGGCCGGGGAGAAAAGAAATGCGGCTGAGCTAAAAAGCTTAGTGAACAGATATGAACAGATATATAAACAAACGGATAGATCAAATATGCAAGGTAAACGAAATGGAGCCACCAAAAGCTGGTAGTAGAGATTTAATATATCATACGAACTGAAAGAAACAGATAGCCAAACAAAACATAAAGAAATGCCCACTGAGCTCAAACAAATGTCTAAAGCATGACACATGCTTAGACCCTACAATCAAAAGCAAATCATATTGTATCAAATTGTACATGGGAGCTGCAGCTCCAGATGTACCCTACAAATGTGCAATGGGGTGTTGGCACCACACTAAGTCATGCACCAAATCATATCCAAATCCTACACATATTAGCCTAGGATGCATCCATACCCCCTTACAAATCAAATCAAATCATATATGGCCAAGTGCATAAAGAGCACACACAAAAATAGGGACGCTGTGGACTGATCACACTGCCACAGATAGTGTCACGCCATTGGTGCCACAATGACGCGGCCATGGTACCTCCATGGCTAGTTAATAGCTCGGGCATCGGAACAAATGAAAGGGCTCATATAACATATCGAAGCAAACATAATATATCCAAGAAGGTCATGATCAAACATACGAATAAACTCATATCATGGTAGTGTCAAAAGAAGCATATATCAAAAGAATTCAAAAGGGTTCAACGAAGTTACAAATAGAATAGCAAATGAATATCGAATCATAGGATGGGGAACACAAATAGGTATTTCAACAAGGCAAATAGATACGGAGCAAAAGTCATGAGAATCCTTAAAAGAAATGATAGAATATATGTACCTTAACAGCAAATCATCGCGTACCCGAAAACACAACTTACTCCCGCTTGAAATTATCTACATAAATTATGGAATGATTTATCATTTAGTAATCAACTAATTATTGTTTCATACTTTACAACCACTTATTGTATACTTGGTTTCATTTATCATTTACTTAAATCATAAACCTATGTATACATCTCATATTTTTGTTTAGTTTAACTTGGTTTTAAAGAGCAGAACCACTATTACAAATTTCATTACCAACTACATCAGTTGTTGTATTGATAGGACTAATAATTATTAAAAGATTATTACTCGCACTTCATATTATTACTTTCTTTTATCACCAGGTTTCGGTATCTTCTAATTAGTTTAATTAGTTGGAAATATATAATGTTAAAATAGTTTCATTTGATTAGTACACCATATTAACTAATGACAAATGACCAAGTCTTTTTAAAAAAATAGTTTGTAAAATACTCTAGCAAAACTTAAAACTTAACGGTTATTATGAAAAGTGATATTAGTTTATGTAGAGCCATCTTCTTGATATGCCAAAGATAACATCGGATTTATATTTTTCCATAGAGTATATTAGCAGTAAGCGTGTACCTCAAAGATTTAACATACCCATTTATGTTATCTACAAAATAATATGATATCATTATATATATTCAAAAGGCTTGTTGTGAGACTCACGAAATAACAGTTGGTTCCGATTACGATTTCATTATATATCATGCATATATATAGTCTACGGTGCTTATCTATAAATATTAAACTGATGGTTCGTATATTACCTCATGGCTAAACGAATGCATATCAAAACCGAAACAAGAACACGAACACTAAGATTTAGTGAAACACGATCCAATCCAAAAGCCGAGACGTAACCGAACAACTAACCGTAACCCAAAACTCTACCCAATTACGAACTATATGTCTCCAACGAATGAAACCAAAATGAACTACCCGATCACGAACCAATGATCACGAACCAATGATCACGACCCATAATTCGAATATTGCCTCACGTGAACCCAAGCTAACTCGTGCCACTCTCCAACCTTCGCACGAACCGAATCCATCCAAGCTAAAACAGAACGACAACCCAAACTAACCAGAAAATAGGTTAACGTGAACATATGCACACAAGAAAAAAAGCCACGTTAGTGAGTTTAGAACTTGTTTATAATTTGTTTTAGAGATTATGAAAGGAATACAAGGAAATTGCGGTTATATGGGTACTCTTGCCAACTGACTTGTCGAAATAAGCGGAATTTGGGAGGCGATATGTATGACCGAGTGATTATGTTAACCAAGTGATTCAAAATTATATAATCATGTTTGTATCATTTTAAAACTCTTAATGTTATATGTATTTTTTAGCTATATAGGCATGGCAAATAGTACTCTATATGTTTTTATAAGTAGTGCCCATGTACGTATGACTAAAATTTGTGTTTAGCATTTTTATTGAGAGTGTGCTGGAATTTAATTATCATCTTGTGGTTTAGTTTAGGGTATTATAATTCTTCCCCTCTAAAAAGAAAATTTCGACCTCGAAATTAACGTCGAATCTTAAACGAATACGTACCGAATCACGAAAAGAATGTGGTTTATTAGTCCGCGTCATTTCTTCGTTTTTCCCAAGTAGCCCTCACCTCTTTAAAGATTCTTTCGAAGAACTTTAACAAACGAAATGTTTTATTTCTGATGTAGTGTAAATGAACGAGATAACACGGGAGTCTGTTGATTCTAATGAATACCAGAAACAATAAACGAGATAAAAAAATTGAATCTGATGATTCCAATGAATACCAGAAATAATAATCGAGATAAAAAAATTGAATCTGTTGATTCCAATGAATACCAGAAACAATCTGCCAACTATCGTTGATTCAAAAGAATTATGATAATCAGGCAAACTCCAACAACCGTTGATTCAAACGAATATCGATTATTAAGAGAATCTTAGTAAAAAAACGTCATGAATAGATTAAAGCAAAAAATTTATTATCAAAACTCAAAGATATCTCAATACAAAGAAAAGACCCAATATTTATAGGAAAACTAAAGGTTTTAACTTTCCTTTTTCTAAAGAAATTTAACAAAACAAAAGGTTTTATTTCTCATGACTCGCTCTTAATGATATAAAATAGCCTTAGGCTCCTCAACAAAAGATAAATCTTTCCGAAATCATATCTAACGGATACGAAACAACATGCAACGGGTGATAGTTGTAACCTCTCCAAAGAGATATATAAAACACATTATGAACATGAGGCAATTATGGTGATAACGCCAAATGATACGAAACTTTACCAACTCTATCTTATATTTCGAACGGACAAATAAATCGCGAACTTAATTTCCCTTTCAAATCACAACGCCGAACACCTTTATATGGAGAAACATTAAGAAACACACTATCCTTAGTTTTATATTCCAAAGCTCTTTGATGACGATCGGCATAAATCTTTTGTCGTGACCGAGCTTCCTTAAGCTTCTTTTTAGCAAGGACAACCTTATTTTTATTCGTCACCTTAACCAATTCCGAACATTCTATAATAAGCTCTCTAACTTCATTAAGATTGTTCTAATCCTCCTTAAGACATCATATGACTCCGATAAGTTCACATTATATCATGTAATTATTATCACGTTGGCTAGACGTCATAATAATGACATCACATAGTCATGCCCTTATCGTTTTCATACTCTATCTCAAGTCATAACCAGAAATAATCTTACCTTATGTTTCATGCTACTATCTCTTAATCGCTTACTAATATTGCAAACAAATAGTCGTTCTACACTTTCGGTCGTATAAATCTCAAAAGAAGCCCCCTTGATACTTTCATGCCAACTATTATTACAAGCACACTCAACCAAGCACAATTACTCGTCCTAATTTCTCGTTCGATCTAAAATCCACGATCTCAACATATCTTCTAGCGTCTGAATAGTTAGTTCAGTCTGACCATCAGTCTGAGGGTGAAATGCAGTACTAAACTTAAGTCTCGTTCCCAAAGCATTCTACAAACCTTTCCAAAATCATGAAGTGAAACGCGGATCCCTATCAGATACAATTGATGTAGGCGTACCATGTAACCGAATAATCTCTTGCTGAAAGATCTATGCCAACTTGCTAACTGAGTACCCTTTTTGAATAGGCAAAAAGTAAGCTAACTTAGTTAACTGATCAACCACAACACAAATTGCATTATTCTTCTTAAAGGTGTGAGGCAACCTCATTGCAAAGTCCATAGAAATTTTCTCCCACTTCCAGTTCGAAATATCCAAAGGCTGAAGAAGACCACTCGTACATTGATGTTTGATTTTAACTTGTTGACACGTTAAGCAATCGCCACCGATAATCTAGCCATCATCAAGCTGTCATTACATGAGAGTCCACTAGAGAAATTCTGCTTCAAGACTCTAATACGTTCTTAAGTCTGTAACCAGGATGAATAGAGAAAGGAGAATTATGTGCCTCAGTCAAAACAGCTTCTTGAAGAGAGGAATCGTCAGGAACACATAATCTATTACCGTACCATATTACACCATGATCGTCCACCTAACATTATTCTTGCATACCCTCCTTTAAATTTTCTAATACGGACCATAATTCACCATCTTCATTCTGAGCTTCCTTGATCCACGATATAAATTTAGGTACAATTTTAAGGGTAGCTATATAACCTTCAGAACCACGAACAACTAACTTGACTTCCATGAGCTCTAGATCTTTGATAATCCTGGGTTGAATTTTGAGACAAGCCATAGTTCCAGAATTCTTCCTACTAGTTCGTCCGCTACCACATTAGCCTTCCCAGGATGATACTGAATATTTACGTCGTAATCCTTAAGAAGTTCCAACCAACACCTCTGCCTCATATTTAACTCCTTTTGAGTAAAAATATATTTGAGGCTTTTGTGATCGGTGAAGATGTCACAAGTTTCCCCATACAAATAATGCCTCAAAATCTTAAGAGCAAAAACGACTGCTGCCAACTCCAAGTCATGTGTCAGATAATTTTCCTCATAAGGTTTCAGTTGCCTCGATGCATAAGCGATAACCTTACCATGTTGCATAAGAACGCAGCCAAGACCTTTCTTTGACGCATCACTATGAATTTGGTATCCACTTGTTCCAGAAGATTAAGTACGGGAGAAGAAACTAATCTCCTTTTTAGTTCTTTAAAACTCTTCTCTCGTTCTTCATTCCAGACAAACTTCTCTCCTTTCTGCATAAGATTCGTCAAAGGTAAAGCAAGTAGTGAAAACCCTTTCACAAATCTTCTATAATAAAGCTTCTAACTTCGTTCACTGCCGTCGGTCTTGGCCATTTAGTGATAGCCTCAACCTTAGCAGGATCCATAAAAATACCATCGGCTGATACAATATGACCCAAGAATGCCACTTGCCCCAATCAAAAGTCACACTTCGAGAATTTTGCATAGAGCTTCTTATGATGCAAAATTTCTAACACAATACGAAGATGATCCTCATGCTCCTCCCTCGTCTTTGAATACACCAAGCATTAGTCAATCCAAACGGCATCACAAGAAATTCATAATGACCATAGCGAGTGCGCAAGGCTGTTTTAGAAACGTCTTATTCCTTTACACATAGATGATGATAACCAGACCTCAAATCAATCTTTGAGAAAAACTTTGCACCCTGAAGTTGATTAAACAAATCATCGATTCGCGGTAGTGGATACCTATTTCTAACTGTAATACGATCCAGCTCCTTATAATCGATACACAACCTCATGCTACCGTCCTTCTTTAAAAATAAAACTAGCGCGCCCCAAGGAGATACACTTGGTCAAATAAAACCACGTTCTAGAAGTTCTTGAAGTTGATCTTTTAGCTCTTTCAATTAAACTGGCGTCATTCTATACGAAGCTTTAGAAATTGGTTGAGAACCAGGAATTAACTCAATAGTAAATTCAACTTCGCGTTCAAGTGGTAATCCCAGCAATTCACTAGGAAATACATTTAGAAAATTTTGAAATACTAGATACTCTTAAGGCGAGGTCCATCCAAAGAAGTGTCTTTAATTGATGCTAAGAAACATTCATCGCAGTGAGAAATTAACGTTCGAGCTTAAAGAGCAGATATAATTTTAATGGGCTTACTAGGTCGGGAATCATGGTAAATGAATTCAAGATTGTTCAAATCGCCAAAGATGACATGTTTTGTAAGACAGTCGATAGTAGCTCGATGCTCAGTCAACCAATCTAAATCACTCATTGCCAAAAGAAGCAAATTAGCAGAACAAATGTCACAGCCAACACGTAACTAATAACACCTAAATGCATGACTAATAACCATAATATTTCCCATAGGCGTATAGAAAGATGAGGCGAGATCTAATAGTGTAGCCGGAACTTTAAGATGTTTAGCGAATGTAAAAGGAACCACAGAATGTGTCGAATCCGTACCAAATAAAACAAACACAGAAAGATCGTACATATAAGATCTCCTATAATGGACAAAAGAGTTTCTGAAACGGATGAAGAGGCATCTAAACGATTGACAAATGAACCAACAAAGACAATAGAGATTAAGATAGAAATTCGAAAGAATGTGATGAAGCCAAAATGTCTACCCGATCCTCACAGGTCATAACCAAGTTCTACAAGACGAACCTGCAACTCTGATACCATAATTGTAACACCCCATCCGAGAACGGTCCAAATGTCACACTTATGGCATCAAAACAAACGCAAGCGGAAGAATTTATTCACAAAAATGGTTCAACAAAGCTCCTTAACAAAACAAAAGAATTAATAGGTCTAGAACATAATGTCCTTCAAACGAAAATAAATCCAATACAGAGTTTAAGCAGAAGACCAAATCCAAAATTTAAAGTTTGAGAAATTTAAATGAAATGGGGAAAACTATCATCCATTTGGTCAACTAAGGACTCCTAAGCACTCTTCACTCATAACCCAACTTCCCTTTTATTACCTGCCGCGGAGAAAAGAAATGCGGCTGAGCTAAAAAGCTCAGTGAACAGATATGAACAAATATATAAACAAACGGATTGATCAAATATGCAAGGTAAACGAAATGGAACCACCATAAGCTGGTAGTAGAGATTTCATATATCATACGAACTGAACGAAACAGATAGTCAAACAAAACATAAAGAAATGCCCAGTGAGCTCAAACAAATGTCTAAAGCATGACACATGCTTAGACCCTACAATCAAAAGCATATCATATCGTATCAAATTGTACATGAGAGCTGCAACTCCAGATGTACCCTACAAATGTGCAATGGGGTGTTGGCACCACACTAAGCCATGCACCAAATCATATCCAACTCCTACACATATTAGCCTAGGATGCATCTACACGCCCCCTACAAATCAAATCAAATCATATATGGCCAAGTGCATAAAGAGCACATATAAAAATAAGGACGCTATGGACTGATCACACTGCCACAGATAGTGTCACGCCATTGTTGCCACAATAACGCGGCCATGGTACCTCCATGGCTAGTTAATAGCTCGGGCATAAGAACAAATGAAAGGGCTCATATAACATATCAGAGCAAACATAATATATCCAAGAAGGTCATGATCAAATATACGAATAAACTCATATCATGGTAGTGTCAAAAGAAGCATATATCAAAAGAATTCAAAAGGGTTCAACGAAGTTATCAAATAGGATAGCAAATGAATATCGAATCATAGGATGGGGAACATAAATAAGGATTTCAACAAGGCAAATAGATACGAAGCAAAAGTCATGAGAATCCTTAAAAGAAAGGATAGAATATATGTACCTTAACAGCAAATCATCGCGTACCTGAAAACACAACCTACTCCCGCTTGAAATTATCTACATAAATTATGGAACGATTTATCATTTAGTAATCAACTAATTATTGTTTCATACTTTACAACCACTTATTGTATATTTGGTTTCATTTATCATTTACTTAAATCATAAACCTATGTCTACATTTCATATTGTCGTTTAGTTTAACTTGGTTTTAAAGAGCAGAACCACTATTACAAATTACATTACCAACTACATCAATTGTTGTATTGATAGGACTAATAATTATTAAAAGATTATTACTCGCACTTCATATTATTACTTTCTTTTATCACCAGGTTTCGGTATCTTCTAATTAGTTTAATTAGTTGTTTGATTAGTACACCATATTAACTAATAACAAATGACCAAGTCTTTTTAAAAAAATAGTTTGTAAAATACTCTAGCAAAACTTAAAACTTAACGGTTATTATGAAAAGTGATATTAGTTTATGTAGAGCCATCTTCTTGATATGCCAAAGATAACATCGGATTTATATTTTTCCATAGAGTATATTAGCAGTAAGCGTGTACCTCAAAGATTTAACATACCCATTTATGTTATCTACAAAATAATATGATATCATTATATATATTCAAAAGGCTTGTTGTGAGACTCACGAAATAACAGTTGGTTCCGATTACGATTTCATTATATATCATGCATATATATAGTCTACGGTGCTTATCTATAAATATTAAACTGATGGTTCGTATATTACCTCATGGCTAAACGAATGCATATCAAAACCGAAACAAGAACACGAACACTAAGATTTAGTGAAACACGATCCAATCCAAAAGCCGAGACGTAACCGAACAACTAACCGTAACCCAAAACTCTACCCAATTACGAACTATATGTCTCCAACGAATGAAACCAAAATGAACTACCCGATCACGAACCAATGATCACGACCCATAATTCGAATATTGCCTCACGTGAACCCAAGCTAACTCGTGCCACTCTCCAACCTTCGCACGAACCGAATCCGAGTCTAAACACGAACGACAACCCGAACGAACCAGAAAATGGGTTAACGTGAATCAATATGTGCACACACGTTTGTGGTTTAGAACTTGTTTATAATTTGTTTTAGAGATTATGAAAACAATACAGGGAAATTGCGGTTATATGGGTACTCTTGCCAACTGACTTGTTGAAATAAGTGGAATTTGGGAGGCGATATGTATGACCGAGTGATTATGTTGACCAAGTGATTCAAAATTATATTATCGTGTTTGTATCATTTTAACTCTTAATGTTATATGTATTTTTGCTATATTAGGCATGCAAATAGTACTATTTTTTTATAAGTAGTGCCCATGTACGTATGACTAAAATTTGTGTTTAACATTTTTATTGAGAGTGTGCTGGAATTTAATTATCATCTTGTGGTTTAGTTTAGGGTATTATAATTTTTCCCCTCTAAAAAGACAATTTCGACCTCGAAATTAACGTCGAATTTTAAACGAATACGTACCGAATCACGAAAAGAATGTGGCTTATTAGTCCGCGTCATTTCTTCATTTTTCCCAAGTATCCTCACTCTCGGAATAATTCTTTCGAAGAACTTTAACAAACGAAATGTTTTATTTCTGATGTAGTGTAAATGAACGAGATAACACGGGAGTCTGTTGATTCTAATGAATACCAGAAACAATCTTCCAACTATCGTTGATTCAAAAGAATACCGATAATCAGGCAAACTCCAACAACCGTTGATTCAAAAGAATACCGATTATTAAGAGAATCTTAGCAAAAAAAACATCATGAATATATTAAAGCAAAAAATTTATTATCAAAACTCAAAATATCTCAATACAAAGAAAAGACCCAATATTTATCGGAAAACTAAAATCAGTCTAAATGAAGATTGATTAACTTTCCTTTTTCTAAAGAAATTTAACAAAACAAAAGGTTTTATTTCTCATGACTCGCTCTTAACGATATAAATTAGCCTTAGGCTCCTCAACAAAAGATAAATCTTTCCGAAATCATATCTAACGGATACGAAACAACATGCAACGGATGATAGTTGTAACCTCTCCAAAGAGATATATGAAACACATTATGAACATGAGGCAATTGTGGCGATAACGTCAAACGATACGAAACTTCACCAACTCTATCTAATATTTCGAATGGAAAAATGAATCGCGGACTTAATTTCCCTTTCAAATCATAACGCCGAACACCTTTATATGGAGAAACATTAAGAAACACACTATCCTCAGTTTTATATTCCAAAGCTCTTTGATGACGATCGGCATAAATCTTTTGTCGTGACCGAGCTTCCTTAAGCTTCTTTTTAGCAAGGACAACCTTATTTTTATTCGTCACCTCAACCAATTCCGGACATTCTATAATAAGCTCTCTAACTTTATTAAGATTGTTCTAATCCTCCTTAAGACATCCTATGACTCTGATAAGTTCACATTATATCATGTAATTATTATCACATTGGCTACACGTCATAATAATGACATCACATAGTCATGCCCTTATCGTTATCATACGCTATCTCAAGTCATAACCAGAAATAATCTTACCTTATGTTTCATGCTACTATCTCTTAATCAATTACTAATACTGCAAACAAATAGTCGTTCTACACTTTCGGTTGTATAAATCTCAAAAGAAGCCCCCTTGATACTTTCATGCCAACTATTATTACAAGCACACTCAACCAAGTACAAATACTCGTCCCAATTTCCCGTTCGATCCAAAATGTACGATCTCAACATATATTCTAGCGTCTGAATAGTTAGTTCAGTCTGACCATCAGCCTGAGGGTGAAATGCAGTACTAAACTTAAGTCTCGTTCCTAAAGCATTCTGTAAACCTTTCCAAACTCATGAAGTGAAATGCGGATCCCTATCATATACAATTGATGTAGGTGTACCATGTAACCAAATAATCTCTTACCGAAAGATCTCTGCCAACTTGCTAACTGAGTACCCTTGTTGAATAGGCAAAAAGTAAGCTAACTTAGTTAACCGATCAACCACAACCCAAATTGCATTATTCTTCTTAAAGGTGTGAGGCAACCTTGTTACAAAGTACATAGAAATTTTCACCCACTTCCAGGTCGGAATATCTAAAGGCTGAAGATGACCACTCGTACGTTGATGTTTGATTTTAACTTGTCGACACGTTAAGCACTTTGCCACAAATCTAGCCACATCATGCTTCATACCATTCCACCAGAAATTCTGCTTCAAGTCTCTATACATCTTAGTAGAACCAGGATCAATAGAGAAAGCAGAACTATGTGCCTCAGTCAAAACAGCTTCTCGAAGAGAGGAATCATCAGGAACACATAATCTATTACCGTACCATATTACACCATGATCGTCTACCTAACATTATTACTGCATACCCTCCTTTAAATTTTCTAACACGGACCATAATTCACCATCTTCATTCTAAGATTCCTTGATCCACGATATAAGTTTAGGTACAATTTGAAGGCTAGCTATATAACCTTTAGAACCACGAACAACTAACTTGACTTCCATGAGCTCTAGATCGTTGATAATCCCGGGTTGAATTTTGAGACAAGCCATAGTTCCAGAATTCTTCCTACTAGTTCGTCCGCTACCCCATTAGCCTTCCCAGGATGATACTGAATATTTGTGTCGTAATCCTTAAGAAGTTCCAACCAACGCCTCTGCCTCATATTTAACTCCTTTTGAGTAAAAAATATATTTGAGGCTTTTGTGATCGGTGAAGATGTCACAAGTTTCCCCATACAAATAATGCCTCCAAATCTTAAGAGCAAAAACGACTGCTGCCAACTCCAAGTCATGTGTCGGATAATTTTCCTCATAAGGTTTCAGTTGCCTCAATGCATAAGCGATAACCTTACCATGTTGTATAAGAACGCAGCCAAGACCTTTCTTTGACGCATCACTATAAATTTGGTATCCATTTGTTCCAGAAGATAAGTACGGGAGAAGAAACTAATCTCCTTTTTAGTTTTTTAAAACTCTTCTCTCGTTCTTCATTCCAGACAAACTTCTCTCCTTTCCGCATAAGTTTCGTCAAAGGTAAAGCAAGAAGTGAAAACCCTTTCACAAATCTTCTATAATACCCTGCAAGCCCCAAAAAAGCTTCTAACTTCGGTCACTGTGTCAGTCTCGGCCATTTAGTGATAGCCTCAACCTTAGCAGGATCCATAGAAATACCATCGGATGATACAATATGAACCAAGAATGCCACTTGCCCCAATCAAAAGTCACACTTTGAGAATTTCGCATAAAGCT
>BQNB010035118.1:28078-38250 GCA_026074375.1 Tanacetum coccineum | reverse complement strand
ATGATTCCCTACCTCAAAAATAGAAAGACCCAGGAAGTTTCACTTTACCCTGTTATATTAATAATGTTGTTTTGAAAATACCCTTGCTGACTTAGGAGCTAGTGTAAGTGTCATGCCTCTCTCGACCTACCTCAATCTAGGATTAGGTGAATTAGCTCATACTAAGTTGACAGTTGAATTAGCAGATAGAATAGTAAAACATCCAAAGGAAATTGTTGAAAATGTACTAGTAGGGATTGATAAGTTTGTTTTCCCCGTAGACTTCATAATCTTAGATATGCCCGAGGATGTCAAAGTACCCTTAATCCCCAAAAGACCATTTTTGTCTACCACCCACGCTAAGATCGATGTGTTTAAAAGAAAGATTACTTTGAGTGTAGGGGAAGAGACAATTATTTTTATAAGTGTTAAACCTGCTAGTAGTTTGATTAAGAGGGTCTACATGTTAAGTTTAAGAGAACGTATGGAACTTGATTTGGAAGCTAGGCTAATAGGAGAGACTTTGGTGTTAAATAGATCGTTAGACCCTTTTATATGGAGATTATATCGAATTGAACGATCTTAATGTACCATTAGAACTTAGGAGAAATCAAGTTGATGATTTGATGCCCACCATTGAGGAAGGTGAGGTAGTTAATAAACCCATGATTGAGGAAGTTAAAACTAGGGATGATAATAAAATGGTTAGCAAAATTTTTAGATACCCTAATGATTATGACGAAGATGAGAAGATCCTTATTAATTATGCTTACAACTTAAAGTTTTCGTGCATGATAGGATTTGAGTTTATACACGTTAATTTCATCCGTAATTTGCCTATCAATGTCATGTCTAAAAAGTTTTTTAAATCAATAATGAAAGACAAAATTAAATTCAGGGGGAGAAATGAGTTAGGAAACTTCGCTAATGTACCAGTTTTTATTAGAAACTTTTATGTTATTATTAATTTTACAGTTGTGGAAGATATGGATCCTTATCTTGATGAAGGAATTGGAGAAGTGGTCGTTAGAGAACCTTTCTGTGAAGTTTCATGTGTGGAAACTAGAAGGTTTGATGGAATCATAACTATCCACGATGAGGATGATAGTGTAACTTACCAGATGGTGCAGTCAAATCCAAGGTTGAAACACCACAATAACGAACAATGCAACAAGATCCCACTATTACTGAAGGTAAGTGAACAAGATAAGATGAATGAAATCTCGCACCCATACCGAAAGCTAAAGGGTTTCTACAAAGGATTTTTGAATCTAGAACCCGACTTTATCCGAGATCCGAAGATGGAAGAATGGCTCATATGCGGGCACATAAGCGTGCATGAGATGGAGTGAAGGAAGCTGAAGAAAAAGTCTAACTTAAAGACTTTGCTGAAAAGAAAAGTGCTTCCCGGGAGACAACCCAGACAGTTTTTTTATTTTTATCGAGTCTGTCTTCCCAGACATCAATACGGTGTATCTGCTCCATACCATATGGCATATTGAATGTCTGGACGTTATCAGTCCTTTACTTTTACATATTTAAAACATTATTGTCAGTTCTTTCAATATGGTGTATTTATTAAATGATACGGCGTATTTAGCAGAACTGACCCGTATAGATACTTTTTACAGGTTTCTCTATACGGCGTATCTAGGTTTTTAGATACGACATATTGGTCTCCTATGCAGTTTATTTTTATTTATTTATTTATTTATTTTTTATTAACTGTAGGATACCCGAGATAGGATTGCATGGTTTTCCTATATTTTGCATAGGACCTCGCTGGAAAGAAATCGACAACGTTGGTGAAGTATCGATCATCTGGAATTCTTGCTCATAAAATCAACATGGAGAATCTACCGAGCAAATATCAGGGGAGTTTCTCATTCTAATTCTTTTTATTTCCCGTTTTAATGTTTTATCTATACAACGAGGACGTTGTATAATTTAAGTGGGGGAATGGGAATTAGAACGTTACTTGTCTTATTTTTCACATTAAAATGCTTAAATTAAAAAAAATTCAAGCATATTTTGTGAAATCACTGGTTACATATCCTGCACACATAACCCTTATTAGATATTGTGAGGATTTAGCCTTATCCGTTTGCAAAACTTACCTAAACCCCACAAAAATATGAGTGTGCCGGTGATGTTGTAGACTTTAAAACTTGACTTGGTATATCTATTCGAGACCACAATAATGAGTACTATGGATTTAGATGGAGTAACTTGTTTAAGTTGGTAAATTTCTAGGATTACACCCAAAAAGCTTATATATGTTATGTTATTAACTAACTAGACTGGTTAGTTAACCCCCGTATAAATCCTTTGTTTACTTTCATTTTAAGAGTAAGATGCCCCTAGAAAAACCACTAGAGCCAACCCTTTAGGATAACACCAACTATTTCTTTCGTTACACCTTTACACCTTAGCCTACCCTGTTAGATTAAGTCCATTTATCAGTTGCTAGTTGATTTAAGTGTAAAGCATGTATCTCCTGTGTCTTGTGTCATTTTCTATCTCTGGTATGGTTGGAAAATTGCACATTGCAATTGGGAATGTAAAAAGTAGTCAAACTCATGTATTTTTACTACCATCACAATTAATGGTACGTCCGAAGAATGAAGAATTATGGAAGAAATTATCTGGAAGCTATTATGATCATGAAGATGGTGAAATTACACCGAGATTCGTAGTTTAGCATGTTAAAAAATTGAAAAAATTAGAAAATTGCTGCAAAAATGAGGAGGAAATTCTAAAGATAGTCGGTTCGTTAAAGCTTAAACTGATGATATTATTTGAAGGATCGATTATTCGTTGATACGTGGTTATAAATCAACGATGTAAAGTTTTGTATAAAGTGGTAGATATCGCCACTTTTCTTTGTAAAAGTATGTATAATATGGATGATTAGGAAGTTGACCGTTACGGGAACGCCAACTTAGGTTGTTGATCTATGACGAAGACGTTTGTGTATATATTTATGAGTCTTTATCATGGGAACAGTCGGGAAAGAATCTAGCAACTTGTACCTTATTTGTTTTGGACTTAATCTATTTGTTTTGTAATTTTTATTTAGCAACAATTATTTCCCTTTCCTAATCTCTATCCTTAGGTCTTACTCGAATGAGGATGCGAGCAATCACATGTGTCTATTCCGTCGTTACGGCCATGTATGTGTGATTTTGTCCGCCTTGTTGGTTTATTACTTTTGGAAAAAGGATTAGAAGATCCATACCCTATATCACTACTAGTCCTACTCTTTAGCTTATTCGAGTTAAGGTTTGAATGCAGTCATATGTGTCTATCCCATCGTTATGGGTGTGTATGTATGGTCTTTGTCACCTTTTCTAGAATATTGGTATCGGTAGAGATTAGAAAGAGTGATCAAACCCTTTAAGCCTTATAAATAAACCTAATTTACCTTTATAAACTTGTTACTCCTTAGCTTTAGTGGTGGAGATGTGTATCCTTGCCAAGTCTATGGATTGAATAAAATCATCACGGCTCAGAGGTTTTGAGCGAATTAGTCTACATGTTGCCAATTGAATGTGGATTAGTTACAGGTTGCAACATAGTTTAGTTGAGTGATTTGGTGTGTATTTTTCATTCTTTCCTATTTACATGAGGTGTTTGGTTGTGTAACATTGTTAATCAATCAAATAAATGCTTACGCGAAGAAGAATGTTACACTTTGCGATTCATTTCATAAATTTCTAAAGGCTACTTGAGGACAAGTAGGACTCAAGTGGGAGGATATTTGATGACATCAAATAACATCACTTTTATAGCATCATTTATCTCATGTAAGTAACCCATTTTATATAACTATTGCAAGAATTAGTAATTAATCGTTTATATTTGAGAATTGCAATAATTATGGAGTACTTTGTGAAGATTAGCTAAAAGGCACTCATTCTGGAGCTTAAAGGAAGAAATATGAAGATTATTGTTCTAAAATCTAATACGCCGTATCCATTAAGGAAGATACGGCGTATCTATGCCTGCACTTCACAAGAAACCATGAAGAAAGAAAGTCCATTACGCCATATCCAAAAGAACTCTATACGCCGTATTCATGATATAGTAATAAAATATTCTAGAAGATATTGAGCATGGTCCCTACTCCAAGAAACCCCTGATATGCCGTATTGACCTCAACCGATACGCCGTATCAACCAAATTCCAGACACTATAAATAGAAGATGATAACCAAAGATTTCTTACTATATATAAATATATAATAATAATCAAAGATTATAATTCATTTGTAGTGAGTAAGTATTCCGAAAGATTCAAAGAAAATACCTTTTGACCAAAGGAAAAATCAAAAATCCCCCGGGACGTCTCCCGTCGAGGTGCAAATTGAAAATCGAAAACGTTCGTGATCGCGCGTTTGAATGGATTAAGGGTTTTTTGATTTGGTTTTTTCTAATTCTACAATTAAAATGCAAAAAAGATTAAAGAAAAACTAAAAACGAAAGCTAAAATTGATTAAAAGCTAAAAACGAGAACCAGACCCGAATCCCGTTCTTTAAAAACTCAAATTTTGCAAAAATAACCCTACGAAAGCAAATTTAATTTTCCAAGGTGCTAAATGATAAAAGAAAATTTAAAAAAAAAAGAATTATATTTTTTTGACTTTTTAATATTTTATTATGAATTAAAAACGAGTTTAAAAAGAAAAATTAATTAAAAATACTAAACTATTTTTGAAAATTCTAAAAAAAATGTGAAAAATAGTTTAAGCTACGGGCTATCTAAGAAAAATAAAAGGGGACACCCAGCTTATTTAAATAAGCTGGGAAAAAGCAAAAAGTACTTATAAGCTAAATGGGCTAAAAAGTCTATATAAATTAAATTGTGTAACACAATACCAGATGGCCCTACTGGTGCCGTTGGTATTGTGTGTTTGTTTGGGGACGAGTATGTGACAAAGGGGAGGTCCAAGGTTCGAACCTTGGGTCTCCCTTTTTGATAAAATATTTTTTTTTCTTTTTTTTAAAACTTGTAAAGCACAGAAAAATAAGCTAATTTAAAAAAAACACTTTTTTTCAAAAGTTACAAATAAGCTGTTAAAAGCAAATTTAAAACTGGTAGATTCTAAACCTTTTTATGCACTAAGTCCTAAAGGAGCAATCTGCTATTCTACTTTTTGGGAGAATAAGCAAATGAAAAACACTAATAAGCCAAAACAGATATACAACTATACTTAATAAGAAAAAGCAAACAAAGATAAGCAAAGAAAAACAAGCCAATAAGCCAGGATAAGCAATAAGCACTTAAGTCACAACTGGTGCAGGGCAGCCTAAAGGATAGAGTTTAAGCTTAATTTTAAGCAATCAAAAAAAGCTTCTTATGCAGTATGGCTTATATGAGCATAAAGCCTTGCTTATGGGCTATCTAGAAAAGCAAAAAGAATAAAGTTTGAAACAAAAATAAGCAAAGAAAAAGGGCTGTGAAGTAGGCTGTTTGCAAGGATGCTATTTTTTTTGTTTTCTCAAAATGAAAAATGGCAAAAAGCAGGCTTAAAAATAAGTTGGAAAATAAGCTCAAATTTGAAAGATAAGTTAAAACAGATTGAAAACACCAACAAGTGAGCTTGTGCATAAATTTTCAAGCTCTAAAAACAACCTTAAATATCTGCAATTTGAAAATGAAATAGACAGTTTTATGCTAAAAGATACTTAACCAAAAATTGTTGACAGTTTTTTGATGAAACAAAAGAAAACTAACAGACAACTATCCTAATGCATTTTAACTTTAAAAACAACACATAAACAACACTTAAAACCTGGATTAAAAGGCTGAATCAAAATAGCACTTTGAATCAATACTGTCACCACAGATTCAAAGGCCTTTTTAAGAAAAACCTTAAAAGAAACTTTAAGACCTTAAAATCTTTAAAAACATATAAAAATGACTTAACAACAGCTTGCCAAAAGTGGCCAAGTGACCCAAAGGTTTTTAAAACTTGTTTTGACCCGTTTGACCCACTATCCCAAACACCCCTTTAAGTAATATGAAAACAGTATTAAGCTTTTTTAACCAAGATTTAAGCAAAGTTTTGTTAAGACAGATGGTAAACAAGCTAAGTTAAGCACAAATAAGTACAATGAAAACAAAAATAAGCACTTATATTAACAAATAAGCAATAAGCAGAAAAAGGGCAAAATGGACATAATTAATTAAAAACTCAAAGAAATGACAAATAAGCATTAAACAAGCATAAATAACAACAAGTAACAGCAATAAGCCATAAAAAGCAATAATAAGCAGTAAATAAGCAAATGAATAGTAAATAAGCAAAAATGAGAAAATGAGAAACTTACCAAGCCCTTGCTCAAATAGGGCAAATAAATCAATCTACAAGCTCTAGCTTGTCAAAGACAAGCTAGTAGTGGTCTATAAGCTCTTCCCTTTCTAGCTTATCTTCCAAATTCAGCTGAGGTAACTTTAGGGGGTGACTCTTTTTTGATTTTTTGGACAGAATTGAAAACAAAAGCTTATTTAAGCTTTCAAAGATTCAAAAGCTTAAACAAGAGCTTAGAAAACAGTATTTAAAGGACAAGTAGCTTAAATGACAATATTTAAAGGAAAAGTGAAAATTTCATTAACTAAAAAAATTGACAGTGCAAGTATTTAAATGACAGATAATTAAATGACATGAAAAGTAAATTGCAATATATTAAAATGGTACAAATATTTGTTTACAAGCTTTTGACTCTAACAAAATTCGACAAAAGAAACAAGCTACAAACTGTCCTATATTTATACTAAGTTTCTTCAAGTCTTCTCTTGTGCTTGTTCTCTGAGAGGCTTCAAGAAGTGTGTTTGTTGTGTGTGTATAAAGTCCCAAAGCAATCTTGGCCCTCCATTTTTCTTTGTGCCCAAGGCAGTTGATCAAAACCCTTGACTTTGATTTTCTTGGCTCTTTCCTTTGACCAATAGGGTTTATAGGGATTGCCAGGGTATAATTTGAGTGGGGTTAAGGTGGGGTGAAGTTTTGTCTGGTGTTGCAGTGCTACAGTGCACATAAAGTAAAAGAGATGTACAGTAGGGTTTTGAGCTTGGCGGGAAAAAGTATAAAACGTTAAGCATGGTACAAGTTTAAGGGTTTGGCAACAATGGCCCCTCAACTAATATAGGATCTTTGCATTTAAGGTCCTTTGTGGTGATAAAATTAGGCAGGTTTGGCCCCTTAAGGCTGGGTGGAGTTTGCATTGTTAGTCCTCAAGGCCTAACAATGCAAGGGATTAATGGGTTTATGGTTAAGGTTTGTTAAGGGGATCTAGGTTATAGTTTTGGGCCTGTTGTTGGGCCGGGTACAATGATTAAAAGGTTATAAGGAATTAGGATTTTCAAGCTTTAAAAGCTTATAAGTCTAATCAATAATAGCTTAATGGGCTGCCCCGGCCCATTAGATGGGTACGGGTGGGCCCATTAAGGTATTTCTTCATTTTCGGCATCGGCTTTGACCTTGACTTTGCGGGGTTGACTTTGACTGTTGACTTTTCACTTGGCTTTGATTTTGACTTCTTTTTCACGCTCTTTTCGTTCTCATGCTCGGTTTTGTCGTTTTGCTTCGATTTTTGTCCTTTTCTTAGATATCCATTTTTGCACAACACAAATAGCAAAACAAGCATATATTTGGCATTTTAAGTCCATTTTAGTCATTTAGGCTCATTTTTAAAGGTAAAAGGTATGTGTAATTACACACATACCAAAATCCCCCATACTAAGATATTGTTATGTCCTCACGCAATGCTATAAGTAAGCACTTAGAAAACTAAGAATCTCGATCCCCCTCGACTAATAACCTCGAAAAGTAGCTAAGTGTTCGTCAAGGGGAAATAAAGAATCAATAACTTTGAAAATCCCTGTTTTTACTATTTTTAAATGTTTTCTTATTCCTACATATATTTTTGTTTTTTTTCATTTTTTTTACTTTTCATATTAAGCAACTAACTAGAATGTTTGACTTTCGTTATTTTTATAACTTTTAGGGATCATAGAACAAGATGCATTTTAATCTTAAAATGCCCCAAAAAGGATAAATTCATCGTCCCTGACTTTTCATTTATTCCAAACCAAGCTTAAAACGAAATCACCGTTAAATATAAGTTAAGATGCTAACACTACTCAAATTTGCAACTTGTGAACTTTTCACTTTCGACAATTATTATATTTAGGTGAATGTGCCATTTCGAATTTCAACCATGGATCAACGTTTTGCAAAAATCTATGCTTCACGTTCCACCCGAGAATAATGAGTTTGAAGGCGAGATCATCCCATGTAGCGACTTTCGTCTCGGCACATCCCAACCTTGCGGCTAAGTGACCAGGCTTTTGACACCCCACAGAGACTAGTATCGGGACTCACGGACCTTCGGTTTCAAAGACTCTTAGGCTTTCCGTATATACATAGCTTATTTAGAAAACTTAAAATAAATAGTCTTAGTTTAACAAGCATATTTTAAATTTAAAAAAATGATTTTCTCTAATATTTATTAATTCAACAATTTTCTACACTTAATACAATTATTTCATTCTTCAAGGAAATCCTCGCGACCTTTAGAAGGGCTGCAACATCGTTGTGAGCCGGCAAGATGCAGTAATACTTTTATCTGTCTTGATTATTATTCTTATTATGGGCTTTCTTTAGAAGGCTGCAACTCGGTTGTGAGCCGGCAAGATGCAGCAAACTTTTATAGCCTCATTTATAATTATTACTCATTTTTTTCATTTTTTTTAATACCATGATATAGAGAAAATTTCGTTTTAGCAAATTTAAGTATAAATTTGAACTAAAATTATTGATATAGACTATGCTTAAAAAATTGTTGATTTAAGTTTAATTTTCAAAAATAGCACGTATTATTAGTCCGGTTAGAAGCTTATGGGAGAAAAAGCGACAAATTACACACATGAGCTCTTAAGATTTCCAAATAATCCTTGTTTAGCATCCAACTCATAATTAACACTATCATTTTTCGTTCTTCGCAATCTGCGAACGCTTAGTCTAAAAGTTAAGGAACAAGCTAGAGCTCAACACGCTCGATCGAGTCAAAATTTACTCTTATTCTACCCAGCAGGAAAGTCAAAATTGTGACAAAACACTTATTTTATTTTTGAAATTTTTTAAAATTTTTCACTTTTTTGAAATTTTGGTGGTAAAAACGGGATTACGTGAAAACAACGACTGCAGGCACAATCAAATCGATAAATCCCCCCTAAAACTAAACATTGTCCTCAATGTTTTAAGAAGGGTATCTATGTAAATCCTAAGCCGTTAATTAAGTATGCTTAAAGATAAACGTTAATCGATAAGATTTGGATATCGGATTCCCAAATGAAGCTGAGGATGTGAAGATCTTGTGATCGAAGGACAAAACCGCGAGCACGAGGGGCTTTAAAAATCCAGGCAATCCTGGACATACAACACAAAACACGAAACACGTAAAATGAAAGAGGCGAGCCTCATCACAACAAAAAACACTTATTCATTACTATTAAACTACTATACTACTACTACGATTATACTAGAATAAGCATGGGTTGCCACCCACGAAGCGCTTGTTTTAGGTCACTTAGCTTGACCTGATCCCCCCATACTTGAGCTTGTCAAGGGGGATAGAAGTGGAGACACGGGACATCTAAGATGCAGATGTCCTCTCTATAAGAGCAAGGAAAAATCTCCATCGGGCTTTCAAAAATTTTAATGACTTTGAAAGCTTTAGAGTCCTGATAAGATAATTTCGAGAGAAGAGAGGTATGAACTCTTTTAGAAGTAAGAATCCCGGGGTTGAAAACTTTTTCCTCATTTTCGAATGAAAATGAGAGTAAAGCTCCAAGCCCGGGAACTTCTTTGTGGAAAGGAAGTTCATAAAGAGGAGTATTAAAATCCTTAAGAAATAAAGAAGTATTAGTGAGCGTCTTTACATTCTTTTCCGGTGTTGCACAGTTGGTGACATCAAAGAGGTTTTCATGAATGAGTATACCCGGATTAAATACCTTGTCCTCGTTGTTGGTCGAAGACAAAGCATCAACCTCGGAAAAATCCTCATAGAAAGCCGAGTCACTCTCGAGAAAAGGAAGGAAATCACTTGATCTAGGGGGATCAAGTTCATCAATCAAGATTTTAGAATCTTTGATTTTCTCTTCCTTGGAGTCAAATGGATCATCATAAGTAT
>BQNB010035118.1:0-24985 GCA_026074375.1 Tanacetum coccineum | reverse complement strand
ATATGTATATATATATAAACATATATATATATATATATATATATATATATGTATAAATGTATGTATATATATATGTATATATATATATATATACTAGACAATAATGTCTGTGTCCTCATAATAACAAAAGATTTCTAGGTTCTTATACTTTATTAAGCTTTTCAGTTCATCTGCTCTTTGCTAATTTTACTGTGCGCGTAGACCACGAGGACTACCTTCAAAGGTAATTGTTTCAGTCACATCTAATTTATATATGGTTAAAGTATTTGATAAGTTTATAATCTTTACTCTTTGCCACTTTATATAAGTAACATAATCATTAGACAATATCTTTTCATGCACACTCGTGATCCATATATGTAAGGATGTAGCGATTGCAAAATTAGAAATGCTGGAAATTCTATCAATTTCATGAGCTTTACATTTGTTTTAATTGACTTCAATTTGTTAACTTCTTACAAGTAGCAAAGTGCTTTTAATTTACTTATTTTGTTGTGCAGATATGTGAACGATGGCTATCTTAAATATATACTACTATTTTGGCATCTCATTTTATATAGACTATCTTGGGCTCTTGGCAAACAAATTACAAAGCCGCCTCTACTTGGTTTTACATTGTTTAATCTTCAACTAATACAATAAAAAATGATAACTTTTATTTTTTTTATTACTTAATGTAAAAGTCTTCTAATATTTTGTCATGTACAATTTTTAATTAACTTAATACAAATTCTATACAGATACTTCAAGAATCATAAAATAATTCACAAACAATGCTACTATGCTTAAAAAATCTTTGTATAATATACAATTTTTAATAACCAATAATTACCAAAACAAAAAAACGTAAACAATAATTATAAGTCATGCCCGCCCATAGTATAACACCCCGTGTTTTAGGTCATTGTACGACGATCGCGTGCCTGATGTCGTAAATATTATTTTACGAGTTTCCGTGAGCGAGTGTCGACATTTAAAATTTTATTTGTCGTTAATAAATATTTTCGTATCTTATTATGAAAAATTTGGAAAAGATTTGATTACTTTTATTTTTGACGTTTCGCGAGTCGACATTTGACCGCGCGTTCGTTAATCGTTACGAGCTTCGTAAAATTTACGACGTGTCTCGTTATTATTTTTATGATCATAAAATATTATTTTATGAACCATGTCATCTTTGTTTCCTGACCTTGGTTATAGCTCGCGTTTAAGGCTCGCGTTTAATTAAAAGTGGGTACAAGATATTATGAGATATTTATACAAGATATTATGAGATATTTACACAAGATATTTGCAAGATATTTATAGGATATTTTCTAGATATTTACTATATATATATACAAGTTATCATTTCAAAATTTTATTTTTTCTTTCTCTTGTTTTGTGTTCTTGCCGAAACCATCACAACCACAACACATTGTTCATTTTTGATTTTCAATCTTAAGAACACACTCAAATAACACCTAAACAATGATCTAAACCAAGTAGGAACCATGTTCTAGTTGTTTCCTCTTTTCCTTCTTCCTTTTTGGGTTCGGCAGAATGAACAAACACCCCTAACTTTTGGTGTTTTTGATTTTCTAAGCTACCAAATATTGTTAGGAGGTTTAAGCATTCAATCATCATGTATTAAATGGGTTATACATCAAAGGTATGTAAGTGGAATATTTTTGAAAACAAAAGAGTCATGTGCGGTTCGGTTGCGGGTTCGATCCCAAGGGAGAGAACCACAAGAGAATATTTATCACAACTGGGTTCTCACTTAGGGGGGACTGATTTGGTTGTTTTGTTTGCGTCTGGGTGGGTTTCGTACCGAGCACAGACGCTCAAGGTTTGTGGTTCGAATCAAGCAAGAGGCCACAAGGAGGTGGTTTGTTTGAGTGGTTATTGATTTCGGTTTGATTTGGGTTTGGTCTTTGTATCGGTCAGATCGGACTATTGAGAGGGTTGAACCGCGGCTAGGACCCAGAAAGGACGAGACGGAGTGCCTTGGTTTTCGACTCGGGCTCCATATAGCTTGGTTGAGCTTTCATTTAGTTTATTTATATTATTTCATTCATTCGAATTGATTTATGTAAATATGTATAATATGTGATGAAATCGAGTTGAAACGTGCGGCGTCTAGTGCATGGTGACTATTAAAATGATTTAGTGGGCTAAGTATAAATTGTATTGTCATCGTAGATATTGCTTTTAGAGAGAGCTCGTTGGTCGAAACGGATTTTTGGCGTCGCTTGGTTTGTAATAAGGTCACTAGTGAGCAGAAAGTTATGGCCGCCAAACAAGGATCGAGACGATCGTTCGATATAAACGGAGCTTCTACTCTAATAAGAATAAGTTAGAGCGAACGACGATATATATTCGAGGTATAAAATCTAGCAATTGTTTAATGTTCGTGGTTGCGGTAGTTTTTAAGATGGCATTTCGGCCTTTCGGTCCGTTTCGGCCTTCCGGCCGAAACATGAAAGCGTTCGGACGGTCGTTTTACTTTTTTCGCTCGAGGTCTTTAAGTCTAAAAGCCGTACGTGCTAAACGTGTCTAAGGCGGGGCCAAAAATTGCTTTTGGTAATCTAGTACCACTGCATCAGATGACTTGCGAGGGCGTTTTAACCCATTTCAGTCGAGTTTCGGGTCTCGGACAAAACTGGAAGGTTGTTCAAAATAACGTTTTACCTTTCCGCGAGGTTTTCTAGAGTTGAAGCCGCCTTATAACGGGTCAAAAACGCAAACGCAGGTATGCGTTTTTGGTAATACTTTTCGGCAGAAATGGTTAGGGGATTTGGTCATTTTCTGTTGGGTTTCGGGTTTTGACTAAAACTAAGAAGTTGTTCGGAATATCGTTTCGCATGAATTCTCTTTAGAACCCAAGTCATGAAAATGTGATTTACCGGTAGTATATTAGTTACTACTGGTAGTATAATAATGGTTCCTACTAGTAGTGTTATAGTTACTACTGGTAGTGTTATAGTTACTCCTGGTAGTGTTATAGTTGCTCTGTAGTCGTTATCAGTTACTATGGTACGTGTTATAGTTTATCTGGGTAGTGTTATAGTTAGTCCGGGTAGTACAAAATGGAAAATAGTATATATAAAATATACTCAGTGTTAAGGTTAGGTCGCGCAAGTGGATTTCTCATCACATATATGTATGTAAACATATATATAAATATATATATGTTTTCGTTGTAACGATGTACACATCGTTGATAGTACTTTATACATATTATAATCGAACGACATAATTATAGGTCGTGGTCGAGATCGTTGCTGCTTCGTTGTGATTTATTCGGTTTATTTGATCTTGATCGTTGATCAAGGTGAGTTCATAGCCCCATGTTTTACAATTATTGATTTACAAGTTTTGGGGTGAGAAACATGCTTTGTTTTACAAATTGGACGCAAGTGTACATTTTATCATGATTACGTGTTTGCCTAAGTAGCGATAACCCACTATGCCCATGAATCATGAACTGTTAATTCCTGGTTTGGAAGCGCGAGTGATTATAGATAGATCTATTTGGGATTGACCTCCCCGTTCGGGTGACTAGCTATCACTGGAAACGAACGTATATCATGTCGGATACTGGATGTTACGGGTTGAACATCATCACGGGCAATGTAGGCAATATTTATATATTGTATTCAATTATGTCGAGCTTCGGTGTCATGAGCTTAGGAAAACGTAATTACATTTTGTGATGTCTGCATCTGTTGCATTATCACGGGGAAAGTCTTGCGGTCCTGCATATACATTTACATAAACCTATGAAATTCACCAACTTTATGTTGACGTTTTAAATGCAATGTTTTTCAGGAGGTCATTAAGCACGAGGTGCGAAGGATACATTGGTGGTTATATTATGAAGTCATGCATTAAAGATTTAGTCGCATTACATTTTGTGTATCTGTTATGGGCTGGAAATCTTTGTAATAATAACAAGTAAACAAGTAAAGCTTCGGGCTTTTGTAACACATACTTTATTAAATCCAATGTATCAGTTTTAAACGACTTTTTGGTCGTTCTTATATTATCTTGTGTTGTTGATCTGAGAAGTAACACGCCCCGGACCCTTATTCCGCTGCGACCCAATTTGGGGGTGTTACAGATTGGTATCAAGAGCCAAGGTTATAGAGAACCAGGTCAAATGTTTTTGCTGGACTATAACCATTTTCAAACATTGCATTCATACAAAGGGGTTTTTACGGGACATACATACACTAATTGTGCATTAGTCGGTTAGGCTAGATGCATGCATGATTGATATTCATGATTGATACATGTTATAATATAAATGTATATTACTATAAGAGTCTTATATTAGCATACTTATATAAGCTAATTTTGATTTCAGATATTATCATGTCAGATTCTGAGCATTCTACAGTTACATACACATCAGTATCCGAGGACGATTCAGACATCGGTTCACCAGGAGTCGATGGACCACCTATTATGCCAGAGGACCCATATGCTTACATAATGGCTGCTTATGAGGTTCCACCATCGCCAGACTACATACCTGGCCCTGAGGTTCCACCGTCGCCTGACTACATACCTGGCCCTGAGGGACCACCATCACCAGACTACGTACCTGGCCCGGAGGAGCCAGAGCAGGCACCACCCTCACCCGTTTATTTACCTTATGTACCGAAGCCGGTGTACCCGGAGTATATACCACCCGAGGATGATGTCTTTCTAGCCGAGGAACAGCCATTGCATGCTGCTACCTCACCTACTGCTGAGTCACCAGGATACATTCCCGAGTCTGATCCAGAGGAGGATCCCGAGGAGGATCCAGCTGACTACCCTGCTGACTTACGATCTTTCATTACCCTTTTTCGGTCATGAAATATTGAAAGATAAAATATTTTGTGTAACCAGAGAACATTTTGTCTATTGCTACCAAAATAAATGACATCTTGCACGTGTCATGATGTATGAGTTTAAACCGCAACGAGTAAAGAAATTACTAGCATATTTAGATGTTTTTTCTTGGACTCACATTATTCCTTAAAGTGCTAAATATCCTTGTGGCTATGTGGACGATAAAGGAGGAATTGCATGCTTATATTCAAGTTAAATGAAAGCATAAATGGCTAGTCCCCATCTACATAAGTAGAACTTCATATACTTTATTCAATACCTAAGTACATTACTACTTATAGGCATTCTAAGATAATAGGAAAGTTAATAAATTGCCATTTGCTTTCTACGGGTAATGTAACACTAACAATGTTGACAAATTCAGTGGGAGCATTGCGTTTTTATTACTGAAATGACATTCATGTAAGGCTGTTAATTTTAATGGGAGCTACGAGATTTATTTCCTTGTTAGTCACCCATATTATTTCAAACCTGTTTTGAAATAATTCATCTTTCCGAATATGAACGACCATGGTTTAGGAAAATTGCATTTTATTTAATGGATAACCAGTTGCCTTTCCGATGTCGCTTTCCGAAACGTTATCTATAGAATAATAATCCTACAATTCCTTTATTAACGTTATGGATTCTAAAACTACTTGTTAAAATCTATGACCTTATCATAGATTGGTTTTCACAATCAAGCCTACATGCTTGTGTTGTTTGTCTTCATATACGCGGTTGTACCTTACACAGTGGGAGAAATCTCAAAGTGTGTGCATCCAGGAACAACATGATTATTGGTTTCTCTTGACCCAAGCGTTAAGAAAGCTATTAAATCTACTAGGACTTTAAACATACAAGATGTTTGGTTGCCCCTTATTCATTCAAATGTCATGATATAATGTAAAGCTACTTCAACATTTTGACTACATGTTTTAGTCAATATAATTGTGGTTAAATACTAATAATTATAAATTTTGAAGTATGAAAATTAACTTGAAATTATGATTGAACTACTGAGATTGCTGTTCTAACTCTACTTTTAGTTACCATAATTATGTTTTCTAGTTAAGACATAATTAGGAAGTCCTTGAATTAATCAATGACTTACAACATAAAGTATGTAGTAAAATTGTTATGTCTTCTTGTTAACACATAAACATGAGGTCCTTGAATTATTCAAAGACTTATAATGTATACTTGACATGTTCTGTTTTCTTGTAAACACATGAACATATAATTCTTGAACAGTTATGTCTTCTTGTGAACACGTGAACATATGGTTCTTGTATTATTCAAGAAATATACACTATAGCATGCACTTGGTTCGAAAATACTGAATAAGCAATTTGGCTTGACCCAATTGATAAGTATTTGATCCAAAGAGAATTAAGTTATCTATGGAATTCTGATGAAGCCTCATAATTCCAATACTTATAGAATACCACATTATTATGGTATGTCTAATAGGTTGAAACAAACTATATTCATATTGTTTGATTCTTGATAGCTTTAATTGCTCTACCTCCAAAATCTATCAAGGTTAGAAAATTGTGTGTGTCATGGATACACTCAATATAGTTCAAACCTAGAAGGTATTCAAGACAACCCACGACTGAAACCCCTAAACCCTTAGGGATTTTCAGTTTTTCCACTCAAACCAATCGAACCCTTATGGTATGTCTAATGTGTTTAAACAAACTATATTCATATTGTTTGATTTCTGATAACTTTAATTGCTCTACCTCCAAATCAATCAAGGTTAAAAATTTACGTGTGTCATGAATACACCCAATATAGTTCCAACCTAAAAGGTATTCAAGACATTATCCATTTAAGGATTGGGATGAATCCTATTATGTCTTGATTAAATTTTTGAAATTTGTTAATATCTTATGAAGAATATTATTAACAAACTAGAAACGAGAACTGTAAAATGTATTTTGTTGTCCCATTTAAGAACAATTTATTGTTGCTTAAATACTTAATATTTAGAGAATTATCTCTACTTACAAAAGTAAGTGAGAGCATCTATAAATCTTGAAGATATTCAAGAACAAAATACATAACCTTCTGAATTCACTTACTGATGTCATACTGAGGTTAAACATGTAAATGTCGAACCAAAGTATAATGTAACTCTCACTCATAAATCCGCAAGGATGCCTCATCAATAGAGTGATATTTTAATATCAATGCTGAGGATTATAAGTTAGATGTTCATAGTAAACCTGCTAACTAATAAGATGAATTATCACATCTTGAATCTGATAAATATCTTAGAACTATGAATGAAAAGATGTAGTCCTTAAAAGATAATCAATGTTTTAAGATTGACTGATCTTTCACCAAACAGTAAAATGTAAGGTTAGAATGAGTTTCTTTTGAAGAAAGGCTCATAAGGATAAGATTGTATACATATTAATGCCTGACTGATGATAAGAGGTTTTAATCTTACTCAAGTAATTGACTATGATTAAATCTTTCTTTTCTACACGCATTAATTATATAAAGATAACTAATTGTCATACATGTTTTCTTAAATCTGAAATATGGCAAATTAAGGTTCATAACTCTTTCCTTAATGATTACCTTTACGAGGACGGTGCGTAATCAAAAGGGTTACGAGTCTGTATTTGGAACATGGCAATTAAGTTTTATAACTCTTTCCTTTATGATTACCTTTTGCGAGGACGGTGTGTAATCAAAAGATTTATGAGTTCAAATAATCATTATAAAGTATACAAGATAATAGAATCCAAGTGTGGATTGGATCATGCAACTAGGAGCTGAAATCTTATGTTTAATTATAATATGATTTTTGATTAAATTAAGATAACTCCTTAGTATATCTGACGTCAAGTGGGAGCACTATGTTTTTCCTTAAAATTCATATGTTGTATAACATATTGAAAGCATCATTCCATCAAAGCTAGATGTTAATCCTTGAGATTAGAATGAAACTTCATTTGGGAATTTAGGAAATAAAACAAATAACCTTGGAATAAATTTTTATTGAAATAAACATATGCGGTGATTAAGTCCAACACAATGCAATATATCATTGAGGCAAGTCTTAAATGATATATTTCGCTTGAGATAATTTAATACATGGATGAAATCCTTGTGTTTTTAACGAATATTCATCATGTATATCTTATATTGTGTATGAGACTGGTTGTTACTTTTGCACAAAAGTAAGATGAGCTAACAATAACATTATCTAATTGAGAGTGTTTAGATGACTGATAACAATAGTATCTAATTGAGAGTGATTTAGATGACTGTTAAAACGAATGTTTACGAATTATATATGGCATAGTGTTGTTTGGGTACACATGATGTTAGAGAATAATCAATCATAGTTAAAGTAGGCTTTCATCATTTATGATAAATCTGCTAACTAGATATGCTCAACTAAGAGCATTGTTGCACTACACATTAAAGAATAAGAATACTTTACATTTTAAGAAACTATAAAGATGACTGTTTGAGATAGGTATGTTGTTGACTTCAAATACCCCATAAAAGGTACTGTCACATTTCCATACTATGGTACTTGCAATAGTATGCAAATATACATAGGACACTCATCATATCCTTTAAATCCTTCACAAATTTGTGAATTTAAAACAAGTATTCGGAAAGTTTACTCTAATAACTATTTAGCTGTCTTGTAAAGAAAAAGTTGAGAATGTTGGAAACATTGGACTTCAACTTGCTAATTAGTCTCATGCATATCTGTTTTTAGTATTTGGATAATTGTGATTGAAAGACAATTTTTACTTTCTGATGAATGAAGATACGTGGTATTTGTTATTCATACATATAATAATTGTTATCCTATATTTGCATGTTTAATCCTTGAATACTTTTATTATTCTAAATATGTACATTGCCAGGTAACAATATGGGAATATTGTTACATTAAGGCAAATGTGAGTGTTGGTTGTATTATTATACATGGATGGTTCCTACCAAACTCACATGTTATTCACAAGGGTTGCATATTATGTGTGGATATCACTTTTTAAGTATAAGTCAAACGCTATCCTGAATAAGGTAGTTATAAAAGCTATTCTTGGAAGTGATGTGAAGCAGCATCCACAACACTTGTGGTCAATAAAGAATTTGTTCCTCCACTTAATATGTGCAGAAAGATACAATGGGCCCTCTCCAAAATTAATCAGATAATTGTATGGCCGTACCCAAAGGGTAATCCAAGATGATTATTGATTACATTTCGTATATTTGAATTATTTCTATAACGAGAAACTAAAATTTTAAACTATATGGAATGAGTTATGATCCATATCCATGGTTTAACGGTATTTGTAACAAAGAGATGATGATAGCAAGTAATACATAACTATTGTGCTGAGAGTTTTTCTTGAAACCACATCTCAAGTATTTCTAGTTTATGGCAATGCGAGTATTGCTAGACGTTTCCATTGCTGGTATAAATGAAGTATGCTACTCCTTCTCCCAAGTGAGAGCTGTTGGAAAGTGGGAGTCGGATACGCATGTTATACGACCGGAAATACATGAGCCTATTGGGGGCACACACGTTAAGACACAATTGGTACGTTTATTAAACATTTAATATATATTTATTTATTATTAATTGTTTAATATGCTTCACGAATTATTTTAAATAACCGTTAGTTACCGTTATGATTTTTTTAACTAACTTAACGACTATTTAAAATATATAAATCAAAGGGACTAAAATTGATAAAACTCGAACCTTGTGGGTGTCACTTGTTGGCCGACCCATATAGCTTCTAAAAAGGGGTTTTGGGGTCAATTTTAGAGATAAGGGATAAGAGTTGTTTTGTGATAAGGATTATGAGGGTATCCTAGTTTATCTACAACTAAGGTTGAGGTGATATATAAACACCTCATTCTCATCTCATTTATTAATCCCACAAAAAAATAATTCCATACGGCACAAAAGGCTCGTCCCACACACATAATAGATACGATATATGAAAAAATATATCATCACCAAAAAGCAAAGTTTTTTTTCCTTTTCCTGGTCTAATCCTTTGGCAAATAACAAACACCAATAAAGGTGCTTTTGTTTTATTCGTTTGACAAGGGCAATAAACAAAGAATATAATCCTTGTTTGATTATTATTCTTTCCTTAGGCAATCGGACGTATACCTCGTAAGGTGTCCGATTGTAGTGTTTTGAAGCAAGATACAAGAACACGAGGTGTTAGCTTGTTGATCGTGAAGTAACGACTAGCATGTTAGCGTACTTGTTCGACGTGTTGTGTATGCAACAATTTAATCACTCGTTTCAAGATCAAGATCTCGTTTAATCGACTTTTTCATTAAATAAAGGTTAGTGTTTCTTATTTATATACGTGTGTTAATTCTTAATATCAAACTAGATCCAATTCGCTGCGTACTCATATAGTAGTTAATGGTTTAACTAGTTAATAAATCCCAACAGAGTTACCCAGATGCAAGGAGGCACGTAGTAAGAAAAAAAGGTTTCCTTTCTTCGCGTTATTCATTTTTGGTGCACCGATGTTGCTTGTCGTATTATGTTGTGTGCATCTTTTATATAAGAAGAAACACAACAATCAACCATCTCAATCTTCAAGGAATGAAAGGTTCTTGAAAGTTTCATACAATCAACTTCTCAAGGCTACTGATGGATTCTCTATAGCAAATTTGATTGGTGAGGGTGGTCCGTTCAGCTCTGTTTATAAAGGAATCCTTGATTCTAATGATAACAGATTTGTTGCTGTCAAAGTTCTACTTCTTCAATATCGAGGAGCTCATAAAAGTTTTCTAGCAGAATGTGAAGCATGGCGGAATATTCGACATCGTAATTTGTTGAAAATAATAACTTCATTTTCAAGTACTGATTTCCAAGGAAATGATTTTAAAGCTTTAGTTTACGAGTTTATGTCCAATGGAAGTGTGCACGATTGGCTTCATTCAAGTGCAAATACATCGAAACTCAATCTTTTTCAAAGAATAAATATTCTCAGAGATGTTGCAAGTGCACTTGATTATCTACACAATCGCTGCCAAACAACGATTGTTCACGGTGACTTGAAGCCTAGCAACATTCTACTTGACGATGATATGGTGGCTCATGTTAGAGACTTTGGTTTAGCTCGACTACTTGGTACAAATTTAAACCAAAACAGCTCAACCGGGGTTAAAGGAACAATTGGTTATGCACCTCCAGGTAATATAGTTATATTTTTACTTGCAGATTAAGTTTCATAAATTAACTGACCATTTTAATTTGTAAAGTATGGTATCGGGGGTGAGATGACAAGTAGTGGGGACATCTATAGTTTTGGAATATTATTACTAGAGGTGATGACCAGGAAAAGGCCGATAGACGACGTGTTTAAGGAAGGTCTTAGCCTTCATAAATTTGCTTATATGGCATTACCAAATCATGTAATCGATGTTATTGATAATGATGCAATTGTGTTGCAAAGTACGGAAGCGAATGCAAAGAAAGTGGAAGAATGTATTTCTGCAACTATTAAGATCAGAGTATCATGCTCTGTGGATTCCCTACAACAACGAATGAAAATAAAAGCTGTTGTCATTGAATTGCACCGTATTCTAGATGTGCTTCAAAATATATAAGGTACTATGTTTTCCTTTTTTGTAAAATCTGATGCTACATGAGTTTGTTAATAAATCATAACTAACTTGGTGTTATTTTTGAACTCTTTCAGGTTTAATACCAAGCTTTCTTGATGAAACTGAAAGTAACTGCTATAATTAAGGAGCAGTGCTTGTCGTAGTTATATAAATGTTACTTTGTCAAATATTTTTGTAAGTGTGTTTTAATTTTCTTGGTGCATAAGTACTGTAAGAGACGTAAGAGTGCATTTAAATTGCTGATGACTTATCGTATGTATCGAACATGTTTATGATTATGCAAAAGAGTTGGAATGACCTTTGGCAGGCCATACTATAATCGTGTATCCTTACATGGCTCTATATGTTTGTATTATTACTGCAAGTACACTTTATTTTTGATTTTATTGGTATTTTTTAAGTCATCCGTCAAACTGTACTTGGAGATTATGGGTGTTTCGTTAGGCTTTCGTGTTTAAACTGTTTTTATAAACCAAGTTCAAGTAGAACTAACCCTTAACATCTTTTTCAAAACCATGGTGTATCTGCATAATGAATTTTGTTGAAAGCTGTAGTCAAATTATACCAACTTAGCTAAATTTAGGCCTTGTATAATTGAAAGATTCGACTGTTTGTTTACTATTAGGCCTAGTACCTGTTACGGTCCTTTTACAGAAAACGCGAACAAAAAAGAAGTGCTTCCACAACCCCATCCTAGAAATCCAGAGGGCGAATCTAGGGAACGTACTTTTGCTTCTTAAGTCATAAATAAATGACAATTTACTTGATTTCGAATTCATGGACCCGCCACCTAAACTTAACATTCTTAACTACATGTATCAACTATAGATATTGGGATCATTGAACAACACAGGGAGTCTGACTTATATTGGGCTAAAAATGACCGAGTTCCAGTTGAACCCACATCACCTAAAACTGGTTTCAACATGTGAAGAATTTAGTTCTGTTAAAGAAGTTTTAATGATTGTACATATGCTCTCAGTCCCATCTGTAGCACGCATTACTTACAATTGAAAGCTCTATGAAAGGCTCAAGAAGTGAGATCACAGTTACTTGACATATTGAAAAAGTTCAAGATCTGGCTCACATATGTAGGTCGAATTAGGGCATTCTCAGAAAAGTGATATGCTCAGCTTACTTCCACAACGCTGCAAAACTTAAAGGATTCACTAACTACATGAATATTAAGAACGAGGTGCCGTGCCATTTGCACCCAACCTCAGCTTTACTTGGGCTGATATCGACTATTATACAATAAATGCAGTGTGTCACTACAGTTGAACCACAGTGGTTGACAGAGTTTGGCCCTATGTTCTAATCAGTTAAAGATTCCAACACGTCCTTGTTGGAGCACAAAAGGAGGAAGAAAAATGAGAAATCCGCCATGAAAGAAGAATTATAGAAATTCAGAAAACAGCAAGAGCAAATGGAGACTAGAGAAAAGAGGAGAGTAAAACAGCATCAAACAGTCTCTATACCTGGATTGAAGCAAGGGTCTTCCCGATATCTTAAGCCTAAAAGACTCGCGGTTTGTAAAAGTTAAAAGATTAACATAAGATATGTTCCATTAGTAAAACATGTTGTGTTTTCTGTAGATGTTTTGGACTTAGTGTATCATGATACTTAACTCAACGTAGTACCGCACACTTTTAGCATGTACACATGCATTCCCCTTGGATGTGGAATTTTCCACTGTTCGTGTATTGTCTAAAGAGATCGTATTGAAAATACGACATTAGTGATAGCATACAAGGTTATAACTTTATACATTCATATGTAGTTACATCTAGTGGTGGTCATTAGTTCACGTTCATTAAGTCTGATTTGCATTATGTTATACCAAACTGAACCAAATTGCCAAATTCAGATCCTATTTTGCTAGTTTCGTAGAATTCGGATCTTGTTTTCCTGACTTAAGCTACTTAAGTTACCTTCTTTTGCTAATGAATGTGAATGAATTTTTAATATCGGGTTTGCATTTAAAGCAAAGTGATTAATTGATTAAGCGAGGCTTAGCGGTTATGAAAATATACTTATGTATGCTCTTGCGTTTTACTAAACATTCCCATAAACTTGATTCCTTCAAAGATTACAAATTCCGTAAAATATCTGGCAGATTCTGTAAACACAAAGCCTTGTACAAAGATAAAAACAAAATCGATGGATCAAATCTAAACGTTGCGTTCCTAAATAGACATTTACTATTATATATAAACCAAATTTAGGCTACACAAAAGAGGGTAGCCTAATCCTCTTAATCGAACAGGATATCTCCCCTCATAACACTAAACCAAAAAAGAAAAAATAAAGCAAAAATCTAGACATCAATCATGTTCAAACCATAGTTTCCACAGATAGATTTATACTCTGAAGAGAGACATTAGTTTTCGTCACTCTTTGGTATTGAACCAGTTATAACTTGTAAAAACAGTTATAACTTACAGGAAAAAAAAAAGAGGGAGATTTCGCCATTTGAGACTCAACCTTTCACTGCCCAAGACTTTTCAAGCACAAATGATTCGCTTCTCGTCTTGTAAAGTCCACCACCAATGCGACGAGGTTGAGCACTGCTGCATAGATGGAGTAGCTCATCTGCAACAATATCAATCTCTTCATCCCTTTTTATCTTCAAATCATGACTCATATTCTTCGCCTTTGCCCTCACATTTTCGCCTAGCTTACCCAACACCACTTGATCCACAACCTCGGCCACCTTATGTCCGCTAAGCACACGGGATTATATTGAGTTTGTGACATAAGAGTTGCTTAAATTATGAAAAACTATAAAAGTAAAATATTTACGTAATTTACATCAGTTTGGATATTATTTTGTTTTTTATTTTCATGTGCCGTTATAATATCCTTACTACAAATACATGCAATAAAGTTTTAGGTAACTTAACTTCAAAATGGTTGTATGACTGAATTGAAAATTTTGTTAGTATGAGCATATGTTATGAAAACGATTGTATGCGATTTAACTGAGGTATTCACGTAAATATTTTTGACACTTTCCATACCCATTCACAAATGTGTATGAAGTTATGTCGTATATAGTTATGTCTAAGGCCTCAGACCTCTTTGCAGGGACGGATCGACCTAAGATTTTAAAAGGTTGTTGTACAATTTTTTTTTCATTTTACAAGCACTGAAATCCGTACCATAAATAATTTGTGAGTCAAGGTAATTGCATAAATATTAAAGGTTGCATGCTAAAAAATACACTTTTTGAACAAAACTACACTTCACGACTTAAAATTGGGTCCGTGCCACACACGACATTCATGGCATCCATCTAAGTCCGTCTTAACCTCTTGTGAGGAAATTATTAGATCATTTGGTGACGGTTTTTGGAATATATGTTACTACCTATATATAAAATCATACTCCAAAAATATTTTGAAACATCAAAATCCTTAGTTTGTTTTGGTTAAAAAGTGTGTTAAATGAGATGTTTATTTGGATTAAATTTGATTTGTATGCTATTTCAAAAATGATATATGTGATTTTGCATATCATTTCTTAGATAAATGCAACGAAAACAATGGCTTTTATCTTTGGCATAAATTTAGAAAATTAGTAATAAATAAATGCATGGCAGTTTTTTTCGTTTGAAAATCAAAACTAAAAAATCAAGACTGAAAATAAGTCATAATTTAGTCATTAATAACTAAAAATATAATTTCCATATTTAACTAAACCGTTAGCTCGGTTATTATCCTAAGCAATAATAACAAATCAATATTTATTTTTTGATTTTCATGCCTTAAATAAGTGCTTTTTATACTTACTAGTTATAAGCCCCGTGCACGCACGGGTTTATATACATTGTATTTTTTTTAAAATAATTTCTACATTAAAACAAAAAAACTAACTTCATGCATCTTTCAAACCGTTTTCTAAAGCATTCATATTATTAGAATTCAAATATCTGAAAAAGAGATATGAGCCAATTACGAAGAAAAAAAATTATCTTTCCACATCCTAACAGAACAAAAACGATGGCCAATCTTCATTGTCGACAATGATGTTGAGCAAAGGTAAAAATAAAAGCTTTCTTTTTGTTATCAAGTAGATACAGATTTTCCGGCTGGCAAGAAACATGCTTAATATTTGAAATTTATAAGAGTTACTTCTACATAATCCATTCAAACCTCCAAATTCAGTCAAGGCTATATGCATAAATAGTTGAAATGCACAATTGATGCATCAGGGCATCAAAAAGCACAGTAAGATAATAGAACCTTTACTAATAATATGAATTACGATTTTTGAAATATCTCATCCAAACACCCATTGTAAAGAACTAATAATAATTAGCAATACATGTATGTATACATATAAAAACCGAACTAACGTGAGTCGTAGGTCATCACTATTTCAATTTGAAAGCGCATGACACAATTCTTGTTTTATAAGCACAATTTCCAAATATTTTCGGAAAACACAATAGAATGCTTGTAGTCCCCATTTAACGAATAAACCCGTGTGCAATTTTTCCTTCACAATAATTCAACTACACCTCTCGATGTCCACTGGAAAAGACCTACACAACAAAGACGATCATAGACAACAAAATCTTAGAGTCAAAATGTTACTAAGAGGGTGTTTCGGTCACCTTATAAGTGCATATCAGCTTAAGATATGTGGGCATGTGTATCTCAGTAAAACTTAGAACTCCTTATGTATGTATTTTAGAGAAACTAAAACTTAAAATAAGTATAATCCACAATACTTGAATTGTGAGGTGCGGTGATAATTAGTAGTTCCTGTGTAATAATTAACGGTCTAGACATTTAGCAAGATGGTATGAAATAACTAAATAACAATAGTTTAGGGCTATAAAGTAATTCATTATTTATAACCTTATTTTAAAGGAACAAAAAGTGTGGGGTCAACCAAGCCCATTTGACCCATACTCAAAATAATCCATTTTGACCCGTAGTAAATATCAGTAAATGACCCATTAAAATTAAGCACTGCAACAATATAGTCAAATACAAACATAGTTTATTCAACGTAGAAAAAGTGTATAGGAAAATCATTGGGTTCATTTTCATAACTCCAAACTAAAAAACGTACTGATATAGCTTACTATGGTGCATCAAAGTGCTCTTCTAATCTGTTGTATTTTAAAGGTACACAACCTGAATCAAATAAGTACTTTCAAAACAGAATTTCAAACACTCCAAAACTTTTTTGAACCAACTTTTCAGGTTTTGAAAATGTGCTTCTATCCTATCTGTTCAGCTGGTAAGAAATCAATTTGAGAAGTTAAACACTCCAGACTTCTTTTGTAACATCATCGTATTAAACAATAAGGTTATGCAAACATGTCTATAATACCGCGTTCCTAATTCTTAGCGGAAGTTATAACATCAATATAACCCGTATGGACAGTATATTAATACAATATGGACATTTAGCAAACACATAACCGCGCACCCTCCATGATCTTGTTATGCTTTTCCAATTTTTGCTTAACCTTCTCAGAGCCAACTCGGCTACTTGTTCCGAGTGGAAATGTGTAAATCTGCAAGAATTCCGTCAGCCAAATATCAAAATGTGGATAACTATCACGGTATAACTTCTCTTGCCAACTAAAATATCATGAATTTATACATAACACCTAAAAAGAAAAAATAATCTACTAACTTTTATTACAAATAAATTTGTTAATTTAAAATTGCAAAGAGTTTTTGTGAGTTAGAAACTTAATAAATTGTTATATTTGTAAGATCTGTACTTAGAAAGGTTAAACCTGTGCATCGGTACCAAGGGAAAGTTTAAACCCAAGTAGAAATCTTCTTCAGCAAAGGGGAAGAAGCAAGTAAAGACTTTATCAAACATATTTCATTATTTGAACCTCTGAAACACGTAAACCTCGCTATTCGTAGTTGCAGCTGCCTCATTGGTTTGTTGCCTACCTCTGAAGAACTAAGTACATGTGTTGGGACATCATAATTCTCAGTAGCCTGCAAGATCATATGGTACTCATATGCACAACCGTAAGATATCAAGATGAGCAATAAGATATGTATGTTACGTACCTTCAAATGTTATTATAAGCCAATAAAGTTGTTTATAGAATACCATAGTTGTTCTCCCTATCACATTATTATATTCATAAGCATTCAACACACGCTGATTACTGATACGCATACAATAAAAAGTGAACACTCATAATAAAAAACCTACATCTAATTATCGATCATCAACTGTTGGCGGTCGGTAGTTCTTGTTCCTGGTTAAACCATCTTGCTCCCTCATGTTGAAGTACCAAATGAAAGTATCATCCGTTGAAGCGGTAATCCAGTATCGGCTGATTTTAAATTCTATTATACAAACTACATAGCTGAAACTGCTTATTGCTTTTTGAAATAATCAACTTCAAGCTACTTAGAGAGTGTTTGGGGTTGCTTATTTAAACAACTATCGCTTATGCTTAGAAGCAGAACTCATATATGGTTATTTTTCATCATAAATTTACAGCAAATAATATATTATTGTTATACTAACCTCAGCAAGACTTGATATTTTATCGATAACATTTTATAGGCCGAAAATTAAAGAGTGTAATTACTCAAGTATACATGTGTGAGTGAGGCGGCTTGTGTAGCATGTCAAATGGGTTTCGTTTTTGTTTTTCTATCAAAATTAATAAACCAACTATTTCATAATTTTATGATCTTTTCAATATCAGGTGTTTCATGTAATCGAACCCAACCCATTTGACCTACAACCCAAATTGACCGGTTCTCATTTGTCCATTTTCCTGCCTCTGTTAATGCTCTATTAAAAGTATCATAATGAAAGAACTTACCCAAGAATCGAAGGAGGGGAGCCACAAATCGATGCAGGAATGAACGGGTCAAATTTACCAGTTATGACCAATGTTTTAAAAACCAGTTTTTTAATTGACCCGACCGAGCCACCGGGTCATGGTTCAACCGGGTTTTTCGGCCAAAACGGCTTCCGGTCACCCGACAGATTCATGGCTCAACCGTTCAACCCACCAAATCCCCTCCTCCTCTGCAAATATTGTACTGACACCATACACTAAACCTACTTCCAAACACACATTACTAAAAACTCACATGATCAAATTGTTTGCTTTGACTTTCATATCACACTTCCTCACCAAACCTCACATGGTTTTTATTCTACACAATCTCACCTGCGTAATCAACCAATCTTCACTAAGGACATGATTTTTAAGCTTACCTGTCTACATTCACATAGTTTAAACTGACGATAAAACCTAAGTAAGTGGAAAGATTAAACAATATAAAGTACTTGATGCAAAAATAATCGTCTTTTTGGGAAATGGTTATCGTGCCATACTTTGCTTTTTAAGATGTTGGCCATATACATGTATTCCCTCACACATTAAAGACAAGTACATCTGTACAAACTCCTGTATGTTAAAAACTATTTTTATTCCAGCAATAAGATGACCTCATCATGTATTAATGTATATGTATTGAAATAAATAAAAGTAGATACTTACTCTAAACGTTTTAGCGCTCATGAGGCTCTTGACACTAATACATGAAACACCGGTAATACTCTGTTTGTTTGTGGCTCTTCACAGGCATCTGGAGTTTATGGTCCTGGCTTTAAACATCTGATGTAAGAATCAAATCGAAATTGGTGAAGGCGTTCACCCCTCTACACTCGATTGCTGGTATATCAGAAGCATGTGCAACTTGTTCTTGTGTGCCCATTAAACAACATTTAGTAATTTAATTTATTCAGTTTATTGCGGCTCATAATCTATTGTCATTAGTGAAATTGTCTATGAGTTAATTTTGTATAATTAACTTACTGTAAGTTCCAAGGTAGAGATACTTGTTCCAAACACTCTCCCGATTTGGGATTATCATCTTCCATTGTGATGGTGCCTTGCCACTCCTCGATACTTTGACACTCCTCTTAAAAAACCACCGCTCTTCCTGTAAAATGTAACAATAAAAAACAATACAAAACATTTTAGTACTTGATATTCAGAGAACTTAAAGTTCTACGGTTTGTATGAAATCTTGCCCCTTTAGTGAGGCTATATATTATTCTTTTCTTACATTTTGCATTATTTCGATTTCTTTCTGGTAATCAGCGACCTTCATGAAAGTTAGAGTTTGCTGAGCACTTAGATCCTTCAACGTTAAATGTTAACTTCTTCAAAATTCCGGCAATCACCACATCCTTAGCAAGCAATGCTAGGGAGGTCTACATTGAACAAAAATGAAAGTCAGATATCTTTATTACATAAAAAAGTAATGACAAAAAAATTAAAAATTGTTGAATTTAAATTGCACCTAGTTACCTGTACCTAAAAATTTGAAGCTTAAAGTATGTCATGTCCTCAATGCTACATTCAACGTTGGGTGTCAAACACATACTTTCCATCCTTTAGTTAAGACCTGGGAATCACATTCCATCTTTAGAGTAAATAATACGGTTTTACATGGCTTAAAGTAGTGGCATGATGACGGGCCAAAATTATCTGCTTGTCGACCCGTTTTTTTGGTTAACACCTGGGAATCACATTCCATCCTTGGTGTGTCAATGCTACATTCAACGTTGGTGTGTCAAACACATACTTTCCATCCTTTAGTTAAGACATGGGAATCACATTCCATAATTAGAGTAAATAATGCGGTTTTACATGGCTTAAAGTAGTGGCATGATGACGGGCCAAAATTAGCTGTTTGTCGACCCGTTTTTTAAACACCATTATTCTTTATCCTTTTGACATCATGTAGGAGGTACTGTATTTTTCAAGAAGCCTGAAGCGACTCATAATTTTTAGAGGATCTGAGATTTAAAACGACAATATTAGAATTTTTTAGATTTTTACATGATTTTTTCTGAGAAGTGCATAAGAATACAGTGGCTTGCAAAGTTTGGTCCTCATATTTGAACCATGGCAGAGGTTGAGGGGTTCTATGCCTCCGCAAATGTCAGACCATTGAGCTGGATTACTCAAAATGAACACTGTGAAAACAGGTGCAAATTGATGGAAGCCATTTAGTAATTATGGTTTATGTGAAATGGGTCAAATGAAATATTTAACGAAATTGAAAACATACCAAATGTCCATAACTTATCCTTAACTGGCCAAAGCGTATCATGCATATAAATACAAAAATCAACTAAAAATTCAAAATGTTACTTTAATCATATAGTTTTAATGTTCATGCTTGGCACATCGACTATACATTTAACCAATATCACTTTTATAACATGATACCAAACACCCCTTTGTATAAAAGCTTTGGTTCAAACCATGTTATTGGTTTCCTACATGCATAAAAAATAAGCCCTTTCAGAAAGTTTTCACATGACATCATAAACATGTATAACCAATTAATAATGCTGATGAAAGTGTATCTGGGTCAAGCAAGCCTTTTTTACTCGTTCTCTTTTTAGACACATAGATACGTCATCTACAACATTGTTGAGAAATAATATTATCTCTTTAATAGAGAGCGGCGTTTTCAAGTCCATAATACCGTTTAGGACAATTAGTGTTTGGTCCTTTGTTATATTCACATTTACATAAAATTTACAAACAATTTTATTCATTAAAATTTATACATAAACACAATTAACCAATAAATTCAAGAGTTATTAAAAAATACATCTGCATATATATCGGTAGTTTTTTTGAACAAATGTCAAATGATATAAGTCATTTCATGACTTCTTTGTAACCACGGTTAGTTGTGATGTTTTTTTTTGGTGGGCAATTCCAGTATATACCCAATACAAATATCTAATTTCTTATTAATTTATTTAATTTGTGACATTTAAACAAAAAAACTGACTCCTTTATTACGTAAATAATCATTCCAGCATGTTTTGACCTGAACTCCTTTAGCTCACAACCTTACTATTTGACTTTAGCTTTAGGGTTCTGTATGCTATCAAACATGTTTTGAAATTAACTTGACAGCAAGAGAGTATGCTCTCGTAACTCTCATAATTCATTGAAAAAGAATGGACCATCTTGTTTACATGTAAATAGATAATGAAGCTCTCTTACCTCACACAACAATTTCGGCAAACATCTAGGTCGCATTCACATCCAGCTGCACAACATGGGCATGGTCGGCTTCTGCATTGACTCGCTGCTCAGTGGCATCCCCTTAACCTGTCTAGGGGCTTCTTTTCTATATGATTTTCTGATATTTTGTGCAGAAGCACCTGATTCAACTCCCCTGTTAAGTCCAAAAGAGCGAAATATAAATACTTATAATTTTCCAAACAGTCAAAAGAATAGCAAATTTGTTTATCGAATTTATTTTACAATCTAAGCAATCTAATAAGCTGCATATCTTTGTTGCTTATGTGAAAACACAAAACAACCTTAAACATGTACCTGAATAGCGCCAAACGATATGTGATTAGTAAATTCCTTTGATTGTCTACATTGTGAAAGAACCTGACATCCAAACCGCAAAAAAGTTAAACCAATATAAATTGCGTTATTGTTAAACATGGAATTAATATCTTGAACGAACCAATTATTAGAACTTAAACACATATACAGCATTTTAAGCAATAGTTAATTAAAACACTAATTCTATCATACCGAACAATAATTAATTAAAAACAATTAATTACGATAAAATAGTTAGTCACACCGGATCATAAATAATGTTGGTTTAGGTTTCATACCTAATAATAACTTATACATCCTTAGTATCAAGCTACTTAACTCCTTCGCTCTGTGAAAGTGTCATTCGGGTTCCGTTCTTGGAATCATATCATCAAATGGACGTCAAGTAGACACACATATGTAATTCTAAAAAATAAACTCCCATTACTTGTGCTATTGAAAAGTAAATGAGATTTATCTACCAAGTTTCTTCACATAAAACAATACCTCCACACTAACTGAAAGAGACCATATTTAATTTAGGCTTCAAAATGTATCGAAGACTTTCAGAAAATTTAAGCTTCCGTGTCACACAGCTCGAATTGTTTTTGACGTGAACACAAAAATAAACAATTTTGATCCATCAGCTGACCGCTCTTTTTTTCCAATTCTATACACCACAATCATTCTGGAATTAAGAGAACACATCCCTATAATCATAAAAATCCAAACTTTACCAAGAATCAAAATCCAATTTAATCAATCATCAACACATTTATTCTTGAGTCTGAGATCGAAAAATCATGTAAACCTAACAAAACACGTGATGTAAGCAGTAATAATAATTTACAGAAAGAAAAATAACGTATTTAGAAGAAGGGGTATTACCTAAATGAAGACTATCAATTGTATCATCTGTACACTATTTGCAGCGATTATTTTGTTCAAAGTTTGATATTTTAATCGATTGTGTACACTTGATATCAGCAGTCGACTAATTGCAGAATTTTTTTATGGACGATTTGTTGAGGCTTCGAAAAGACTATAAATTTACTCCGCTTTCTCTTAAGTTTTGTTTTTCACATAATAGACCCATGTGTATTTTCATCTTTTTTTATATGAGAGAATTAAAACGTTTTTCGAAGAATTATAAGGCAAATTAGGAAATAATTAGCTTTAATTATATTTTAAAATTTTAATATAAAAATTTTAATTAAAAAAATATTACTAAATAAAGTATGATTTAATTTTTTTGAAATACAAATACCCACTTGACGTTTTCCTTTACTAAGTAAAAGATTAATTTTGATACGTTTTGTGCGTTAAACTGATAATTGATTGGCTAGTTTTCTTATCGAGAATAATATGGATATTGTATTTAGACCTTCTTTCTAAAATTAAAATTAATTGATAAATTTGAAAATTTTAATTTTTATAATAAATACGTAATCAAATCAAATGTATTAATATTTGGCGTTATATATTATTTATTTCAGAAAGTAATCAAAGTATAAAAGTTGGTTGCTAAGCCATAGAAAATTAAAATTAAAATTATATTCTCATTGTGTTTATCGGAACTTGATCAATTATTCTATAAAAGAACAATATATTCACCATATTTTTGCGTTATAATTTACTTGATATAATTTACTTGAGTTCAAGCTTCACGAACGCGTTTGTAAGATATATATTGTGAGATATGTAATATAAGATATGAAAAAAATGTCGTTCTAAAAAAAATATCTCATCGTTTACACAATTTTTAGGATATCAAATAAAATGCGGTTGTGTTTAGTAGTACAAAAAGAAATGGCATTTCCAAACTTGCGTCTAAACAAACCCTAAAAAGCTACGTGCTACTAGCCAAACAAGCTTAGTATTTCATACGTCAAGCGCTTGTTGCTTCAACGATCAATGTCTAAAATGCCTAACTCGTATGTATGTATTCGCTAGTAAAGTTCAATACATTACGAACAATATCTAGACAAACAACTAAACTGGTCGAAAAACAAAGCAGTATATGATGCAACAATGTTCGACTTGCATTTTGGCATTGTTGTTCTTAATAAGATTGAAGACATACAAACTTAGCAGTCATTCGAGTCATCTGGTCTGCACTTGTCTACCGATCATTTAAAATGGACACAATATTTGGTATTCGTGAGGCGCATCCCAAGTAGTTATACTTAGAAGCATGTTTGCAGAATAATATAACAGACAACTAAACTGTGCTACGGTAATGAACACGCAAAACAAGAATACGAGTAACGTAACCATAATTTACCGAGACACTTGGCATCACCGAGATAAAAACTAGCAACACTAAAAACCATTAAACCAAAATCCGTTTGCCATTATAAAACCATAACCCACATGATGATCAAAACATCATATCACAGAATCTAATAACGTTTTACACATCAAAACATGTAAGACAAAACCCGTCTTCAAAAACATAAATGGCTTAATCAGGCTACAAAGAGTTCAAAACTGTATCAGTACCACTAATAGCTTCGAACAACCTACACTTACTTGGAATTGGACAACTGGGTATCAACCTGCAAAGTTAGCTATCACAAATTAGCAACATGCGGAAAGTTGATATCGATAAGTAACAAAAGTGTTTAACCAACTCAACATTAGTCCACAAGATAACCGTGTTTCGTTTGTTACCAAAACGATTATAGAAGTGCGTATCAAAATAACATATATAAGGTCCTAAGACCTGAAGTATGAAGTTTACCTCCTTTTTCACGGGTTCCTCCTTTTCAAACAAAGTCAACTCAATGTGGCAGGGAGATGACATGTAAGCTGCAAAGCAAAATCAATATACTTGTGCTTCATCTTGCATTTTACTAAACAATCCCATAAACTTCCTTCAAATATTCCACATTCTACAATACATCCGCAGTTTTTGTTAACACAAAGCATTGGACAAAGATAAAAACATAATTGATGGATCAAATCTACACGTTACGTTCCTAAATAGACATTTATTATATATAAACCAAATTTAGGCTACACAAAAGAGGGTAGCCTAATCCTCTTACATCATATCTCCCCTCACAACACTAAACCAAAAAAGAAGTT
>BQNB010035117.1:0-51100 GCA_026074375.1 Tanacetum coccineum | reverse complement strand
ACCTCCCTTAGGGGGAGATTGTTGGAAACACGAAAAGTGTCGGTCACTTCCAAGTTGTAACAGGTCTTAGCTTGTAGTTAGTATAATGAGTGGATTAGTAATCTAGTCTGGCCTAAGGCCCATGGGAGGCCCATCCTAGACCATGGCCGGCCACTATAGGTACTATATAAACCCTCTCCTAGCCTTGGAGAGGGGTTGGTTGTTCCATTTTTCCGTATTCCATTTTATACAATTCATCCATTTTCCATCCATTTTATTTTTGACATCACAACCCACATCTCACTCTTGTTCTTGGTTTGATCATAAGATTACTAGTATTCTTCAACTTTCGTAAGAGATGTATGGTTTTGTATCGTGCTTTCGTAAATGAGGTTTCGGTTTTGTAATTGAGGTTTCGGTTTCGTATGAGATAGTTGTATGAAAGTGGGTTTCATAAGTTGGACTCAGTTATAACCGATTCACATAAGCTAAGAGTAAATCAACCGAGTCACCTCGGTTATAACCGAGTTTAACTCAGTTCAGTTTACCTTAGTACCAAAACCAACACAAAACCGCAAACATCCTCCTCAACAATATATTCTAACCCATTTCACAAACAACAAACAAAGAACAAATGATCTCAGTACTCTTTCGTGTTGAAATAACAAATAGGTAACTTTTAACAGCTCTACAACATGATAAGATGTATCATCATAGACCTTTGGTTATCAAAACCCAAGAACACAAAACGCAAAACATGAAATACAACCTACCCGAGACCAATAAATGATCTTGAAGCAATAGTTTTCTTTTGTTCTTCATAGGATACTGAGCTCGTGAAACATAAACATGAAAAAGGGTTCTTGTGCTTATATCGTGTTTGAAAAGAACAACAAAAGGGTGAAAAGGTTTATGGGGTTGACTGAGTTTTATCTTGTTTGTCAAGAACAAATAAGGGTGGCGCTTTAATTTGTGTATATGGAAAGTGTTAGCTGCGTGTGAAATGTAACAAAGATATGAGGCGGATGAAAAATAGTTGTGTGACTGAATTATCAAGTGATAGGGTTAACTTGTTATATGGTTGGTACGCATTGGATAAGAACAGACTAGGTCATGCGCTAGTTGATAAATAAAAGAATTTGGACTAAACTTTGGACAAATAGGCTGCGAAAGATTTGTACCAAGGAAATGGGTTGTGAGTTCTTTTTGAAACATTTGGACTAAACTTTGTTATTAATAGATTAAATGGTTATATTTGGGGTTTAATGACAAAGTGATTATCTTCGGGGCTAAAAACGCAAAAACGACAAAACATCAGGTTTTGCTTAAAAGATCCTTATCGAAGATTCACTTAAACCATTAAAAATGCTATTTTTAGGATTTAACCAGAAGAATTGATTACGAGGATAATTCTATATCATTTATTTAACGTTGAAGTTGAATTTCTCGGGTGCGTGTTCTTATCATATATTCAAGTCGGGGTTGGTTGGATGATGACTTTGAAGATAATTTGTTTGAGCTTATAACCGGTGTTGATGAAGACTTGTCAAATCTAGCAATGTGTGATCTACAAACGCAGAAGTTGGTGCTCAATGCACACATTTGCTATCACTTGAAGGAGTTACGTTGTAGTGCTCAGTGTCTCACTTAGTTGAGGATTTGTCAAGAGACTTTTGCCTACTTACATTTCAAGTAATTACGTTGTAGTATTCAGTATAAGTTTGGAGTCACACGGATTATACAAGACATAAGACACAAGTTTGGGTTATTCTACTTTAGCATCAAGTTTGTAATACTGAGTTTTCTCCATTAGTAGTCATTACAGAGAGCCGACAGAATCAGAGGTTGGAAAAGAATAAGTCAAAGGAGAAACAAATTAGTGGATTCTCATAGGATATTTTGGTGTTGAACCGAACATTATTCTACTTCAGACATGGTCATACTATCGAATAACCGGGTGTACACAGGTTATGATTTTTTCGATGGTCATCGAATGCAATCAGGGGGAAGAAAGGTGTACTTGTATTATTCATTTTCTTATTTCGATAGTTGGCAACAATGAGTGGGAAGAAATGAGTACATTCTGGACTTAGTTGACTTTGATGCACACGACATCCAGGACTTAATTGACTTTGGTGTTATAGTTTCGACCTCTACGGACTGTTTTGTATAAAGTATGTGCATATGTGAGAAGATCTGGCTGATTTCTTGCATGTTCTCCTGAACGGATTTGATGCTTAACCGCAATGAAGAAGTAAGATTTGTTGCCAAGTGTGGTTTACTTCATCTTCTATAGATTTCATTGCGAGCTTAAACTGCTATAGTTAGAAGATATGTCAACTACATCAAAGTTTCAGATTTGCTTCAAATTGTTGTCTGTTTGGGGGGAAGTTATTTCAGAAACTTCAACAAAAAGAAGTAAATGAACTGCTTAAAGACATGCAAGATGAACCAGGGGAAGTTAACTCGGTTTATACAGATTACATTGTATTTGCTACAAGTAAAGAAAAGATCCAAGCTGAAGTACGTGTTGAAGACAAAGGAAAATGCAGATATCTTCAGCTTTGGAAGGACATTGGATTGTTTTTACTTTTAGTTATACTTGTCATATACATTGTAAGTAATTCCATATGCCGCCACATTGAGGGAAGATTGTTAGGAATGAAAATGTGGTGACATTATGGAAATTACAATAGTTTATATTTAAGTTAAAACATAAGGACTAGAAGTGTCATTAGATAAAAAGATACTGCTATCCGCCTGATGCATCGAACCCCCCACAGGCGTCCTATCTCGCTCAGGCCGCCTATATCCCTCATACAAGATCCCACTGCCGCGACTAACTCGGCTCTAGCGTCTATCGCGTCAACTCTCTCTCTCGCCTGCTCCCCCTACTCACGCGCGTCCATCCTCTCGTCACCATTGCTACAAGCGTGTCTCATCTACCACTTTCGCGCCCGTACCATTAGCGCTCACCTCGCGTGTCTATAGAATGCATACACTCGTCATTCATCTCCACCACACACCCCCTGTGAACACCCCTACTGGATCTCTCCTCTTCACTCACTGCAGCTCTAGTATCCATTTATGGCGTATATCCCATCCAACTGTCCAGCGGAACTCAGTAGAGTAATGTAGTGATAGACAAATTCTCCATATGTGAGCCCAAGTCGCAGTGATACACTATAAATATCAACACCTATGAATCTAATCTTCTCTCTCTACGAGGCGCTGATACAAGCTTCAAAGAATTCTAGCTGTCTAGTCTCGCGTCACATACATGTTCAATATGCTTTGTATCTCCTTTTGAGAGAGACGAATCATCCAGCCGAGTCTTGAGAGATAGAACTCTACGCTCGCAAATAATCTATCTCTCTCTCTTCTGATAGACCCACCGCACTCCATCACCCCCCAACCCCACCCAATCCAAACACACACCCCCACCCACATATCACCCCACACCTCATTCCTACAGACCTACTTAGTACTGCCAAGACTCTTCTGACTCCGTCACCAGTACTCACCTGTCACAGTGACGCATCGATCACGCCACATCCTCCATACCTCTAGCACTGCACGCGCGTCGCTATGCCAGCCCCTATTTTATCTTGAAGATCTCACGACTCCCTCCTCCGAGTCTGCTGAGCATGATAGCTACTACGCACCAGAGATAATGATTTCAGCCACTAGATTAGGTATCGCTTGCCATCAAACTCTCATTACTTTGTGGCATGTAAGAAGACCCATTAGGGCCCTCCGCATCAAGCCTCGCGGCGCTCTCCCTAATCTCATACTATCTTGATACACATAGTGTACACAAGATGTCTGTGGTTAGAAATCTCTACATACTACATCACTCAACTACTGACTAACACTATCTCGATCTTCCACCACTCTCTTATAGCGATAAACCACCCCACCAATGCACCGCCACCTCATTGTGACTAGACATCACAACTAAAATTATACACACACTGACAAAGACGAATAGATGATTATATCCCTTAATCAAGAGCTGGAAAATCATTTTTACCACGACCCTGCTCACTCTTCCGAGTCTGACAGTGCGCCCACTACCCCCCCCCATCCCCCACCCTCCCCCCCCCCCCCCCACCCCACCCCCACCCCCCCCCCCCCCCAACCACCCCCCCCCCCCACCTCCTCCCCCCCACCCCCCCAGCTTCCCTAACCTCCTGAGATCGTGAATCTAGATTCCTTACATGTCTCGCCATGGTAGTTGATAACTATACTTTGTGGCATAGAAGACTTGGTCACGCAAATATGCGTTTAATCCAATCTTTGTCATCCAAAGAATTGGTTAGAAATTTACCTAAGCTAAAATATGATAAACTAATGCTTGCAAAATAGGAAAACAATCCCATGCAAGCCATAAGGCTAAAAATATGGTTTCTATCAATAAATGTTTAGAACTTTTGCATGTGGATTTATTTGGTTCATCCGCTATTAAGTGTTACGGAGGTAACTTATACACTTTAGTAGTAGTTGATGATTATTCAAGATATACTTGGACAAATATTTTGAAAACTAAAAGTAAAGCTTTTGAAAAATTTGAAATATTAAGTAAGAAAATTCAAAACCAATTAGGATGTTCTATAGTTGCTATTAGAACGGATCATGGTCGGGAATTTGATAACGAAGTGTAATTCATAGTTTTTCGTGATGCACAAGGCATTACTCATAATTTATCGGCTCCTCGTACTCCACAATCAAATGGGGTAGTTGAAAGAAAGAATCGTACTCTACAAGAAATGTCTAGGACCATGTCAAATGAACAATCCATACCTCAAAAGTTTTGGTGCAACGTCGTTGACACTTTAACTTATATTTTTAATAGAATATTAATCCGACCAATTCTAGAAAAAACCCCTTATGAAATGTATAGAGGTAGGAAACCCTCTTTAGAATATTTCAAAGTATTCGGAAACAAGTGCTTCATATTAAATACTAAAGATTATTTAACTAAGTTTGACCCAAAGTCATACTAAGGAGTTTTACTTGGATATTCACAAAATAGCAAAGCTTACATTATCTTGAATAAACATACCATGAAAGTCGAAGAATCACTCAATGTGACATTCGATGAAAGTCCTCCTACCAAATTATCACCATTGGTTGATGATGATGTTGGTGAAGAATAAGCTATTGAAAATAATATTAAATTAGTAAACATATAGAAGACGGGATATTTTTCAATCAATCCAAGTACATCAAGGAGATGTTAAAGAAGTTCGAGTTGGAAGATTCCAAACCAACTAAGACGCCGATGTCGACAGAGATCAAGTTCACTAAGGACGACGAAGCCAACTCTATGGATAGCACTAAATATCAAGGTATGATTGGTAGTTTACTTTATTTAACTACAAGTAGGCCTGATATTATGTTCAGTGTTTGCTTATGTGCGTGTTTTCAAGAAAATCCTAAAACTACCCACTTAGAAGCCGTTAAGCGTATATTAAGATATATTAGGAGAACTACCCACTTAGGATTATGATATCCAAAAGAAACCAATATAGAAACTATAGTTTACGCCGACTCCGACCATGCGGGTGACTACGTTGATCGAAAGAGCACTAGTAGCATTTGTACGTTCATGGGATGTTGTCTAACATCTTGGTTCTATAAGAAACAAATGGCCCTTGCTATCTTCATGACTAAAGCCGCATATGTTTCTGTCAAGAAAGCATGTTGACAAGAACTATTGATGAAACAAGCTATTATCGACTACGACATACGACTCGACGATGTTCCGACAATGTGAGACAATAAAGGCACCATCGACTTAAGTAAAAACCCCGTCCAACACTCTAGAAATATGTCATCACTTTCTTCGCGACAACGTCTAAAAGGGCGACATTTCTATCGAGAAAGTTGCATCCGAAAGATAACTTAGCCGACATATTAACTAAGCCTTTAAAACGTGAACAATTTAATTATTTAAGATTAGGATTAGGAATGATGGAACATATCCCCGATGGTGAATCTCCATCCTCCCAAAAATAATCGTAAGCGGAAATCTAATGGGGAAATAATTATTATTTAAAAGATGCTAATTCTCATTACATGTTCCAATTACAAATGTCGAATCATGAACATAATCGAGATTAAAATTTTAATAGATTACGAAAATATCAATAAAATGACCATGGATATTTTCTAAGCCTACATGTACAACCATACTTGGTTATTACATGAAATTACGAAATCGATCATAAAGACGAAAAGAATAATCATCGAATTAGAACTCACACTTGCGTTGATGATGTTTTATTATGTCTAAATGTTCATAATGTTTGTGTTATTAGCAATGGTAAAAAATATGCTAAAAGATAACACACTACAAGTAGGATCGACTTTGTTGAAATTCCATCGGGAAATTCATGACAACTTCTATGTTATGCTCAAAACTTGGACGTCGACTTCGAAAACTTGAACACACCTTATTTATAACATATATAAGCTTCTCCAATTGCCAAAAGATAACATCAAAACTCAATATACAAGAAATTAAACTCTGCCTGTTTTTTAGCCTCCCACGGATCTACAGATCCATCGTTCCGAGATTCGTCTATTGTTTTGGTAGATCCGTCTATCTGATATAGCGGGTATATACCAAGTTTGAAAAATAGGGACCACACAATATTTTTATCCAAACACTCTACACGAACGAAAAACATAAACCCTAATCAAGAACTTCATCAAATCAACAATTGGAGCAACAAATCTTAAAGATCAACAACAAATCATTAATACCAAACAACAATTGTAAGTGATTTCATCTTAACTTCTTCTTAATTCTGAGTCTAGGGTTTCGATTTTGCACAAAATCAAATAATTTAGGAATTTCGATTTTTTGGTTGATTTATAAACAATTTAGAGTAGGATATAGTAATGTATAACTATTTTGCTTCCCGTAGATACTAGGATTGCATAATTGAATTAGTTAGTGAAAATCAAATTTTGACAAGAACCTTATATTTTTTTGACAAAATTTTTACGTCTAGAATTTTTTTAAACAAATGTTGTTTAACTATATTGTTAATACAACGTAAAAACTATTTTCATCGTGCATTTAATCTCGTGAACGATCATTCGAAATGCATAATTCATATGCATCTTCGACTCATTCAATCCAAGCAATATTAAACTTAGGAGTGCTTTAGGTTTGCTTATTACTATTACTATTTTTCCTTGAGTCAAGCAAATCGCACCTCCATATTGTTTACGTATAGACACACACATAGGTAATCAAAAATTCAAATTGTTTTGATGATTAAGTCATTTAAATTTATTTTATAGGTGAAATCATGTCGTAAATGTTGCTTGACGAACTTCAACAAAAAATTGCCTATGCACTAAAAATCTCAAATGAAAACTCTACACCACAACATATAGCTCAAACATTTAGAGATCTAGAGTCTCGTGGAATCCATGAAGGACGCGCCGTTCTTCCATATTACTCCACTCATGATCATATAAAAACCACATTCAATGAAATAGGTCTCTATCATGTGTACAATCTTGATGAATCCATATGTCCTAGATTTGTCCTTGAATTCTATTCTAGTGTCAATCTCATTCTAAATGAGGACCATACATTCTCCATTCAGTTTTGGTTTCAAGAAATTGAAATTATTTTCAAACTTGAAATGTTCGCCAAACTCTTTGGGATACCTAATCATGGACAATGTGCCTACTCTATTGATCACTCACTCGTATCCCTAAGAAACAATCAAGAACCACAAGGACCATATCACTCTAGAATTCCAACTATGAGTGAACTCAATGAATGTCTCAAGATTACCCATAAAAACATCAAATCCCCAATTAGAGACAAAATTCATAAACTCCAACTTAAGCCACAACTTAGGAAATTCAAGGAAATCATTTGACAAAACGTGTTGAGTCTAAGAGAAAACTCTAAGTATCTCTCTGCTTCTACTTGTCACCTTTTTTTACTGTAAACACGTCAACCCTATAATCTTGCTTACTTTATTGCTAAACGCATTTCCAACGTCATAAATCAACCAAACACTCCCTTGCCATACGACATGTTCTTGACCCGCATCCTTCGATATCTCACTGATGCAAATTCACCCCTTTGAAATCCCTAATATTTGCTTGTTCCCCACGTCATGACTGTAATAAGAGAATATGACGATCACCTACTATAGTAATTCTGAAACTTCAAGCAATGAGGAGTGACACGGCTAAGATGATCTCTAATCTACTTGCCTTATTGTTGTTTAACTCATGTTATATGATTACACATGTAAGATTTTAACTTATAGGATTGTTAGACTATGTGTGTTGGATATCTTATGTCTAATTTAGATGATGCTATGCTATGTTAAAATGTTTGCATGCTATATAGTTTGGATTTTGGCAGCCAAAATCATGTTCTTGTCATTTTTTAGAGTTCCATGGATCTACGGATCTCCCATTACCGAGATCTGTATTTAGTTTAGCTAGATCCGTCTGAACCCAGGCCAGACACTGAAATTCAAATTTTGTCATTTTTTTAACTTTTTCCACTTTATCTTATAGTCATGTTATATGATCCTAAATGAGATTTTAAACCTTAGGATAAATCATATCTTCCATATAATCCAAAAACCTTTATGAAAAACACTTCACTATTTCTACCATATAATCTTCACCCTCAACCTTATTTTTCTTCACATTTCTTGCATCTTGCACATACACATTTCACTAGTTCATCACCATGACCAATTCAACAAAGACAAACTCACCCAAATACAAGAGGAAAACCGCAAGAATTAATGTCAAATCCCCTACTTATGTCAACCTTAAATCATCAAGTGAGGAACACCATCACCACCTCCACAAAAGAAATCTCTTTCACCACCACATACACCATCAAAATATACCTCTAGTAGGAGTACCTATCAAACCACTTCATCATCTCTTAGTGAGTCTCCAACACCAACTCATGTTGTTCAACCACCAAAACTACAATTTGTCATACCAATGAAGCTTGAATCTCAAGAACTTTCACTCCAACAAACACCAACTCATAACACACATATTTTAACCGTGGATAATTGGCCACCAGGTCCCTTAAATCCATCACCACCTCGTGTTTCACATCCACCACCCAGATTTGAACATCCACCACCACTTCAACCATTGTTTGTTAACATCAATAACAATGCACCTTAACTAGAAAACCTTCAAAACTTCCCACCAAACCTAGGAAATCAACAATTTCCTAACCCTCCCAACAACATCTTAGATTTCATACATCTAAATGATATGCCTCACCTTCATAACATGTTTTGTCAATGTTGTAGCACCACTAGGCATGAAAGCCACATGATACGAGAACGTGTTAATTACATGTTTTCCTACAACCGACACCACCTTGGATCTTCATCCAACTCACCATACTTTCCGGACTAAAATCACCTTGGTGTTTCGCCAACCTTTCGGATTATATGGGAGCAAATATTTTATCCTAATATTTGGAATTTTTAATTTTAGTTGCTTTTATTTTCTAGTTTCTTTTTTACTTTTCTAGTAGTTGTTATTTTTTCATTTATCTTTATGTCCAATTTTATGTTTCTTCCCTTATAATGGAATTAACATTATTAATTGGTTGTGTCGTGATGATGGTGTAACACCCCAAAACCGGTTTTTAAGCGTTTTATTACGATAATGCCATATGATGAGTTTGACTATGACTTTTGTAAGTTTGAAGATGTTACGTGATTGTTTAGTCAAACCCGGTAGTCGAACTATAAGTATAAATAATATGTAAGTGGGTTTAGAATGTTAATGTGTCACATTTACAAAAGATGTCAAGAGGTAAATGTGTTATATAAGTTAATGTGGCCAAATAGGAAGGAAAGGGACTTGAGGGATTTATTGTCTCACTTGGCCAAAGTGACTACTAACCAATGATATTTAGAAATATCTCTGGACATTTCTACACACATCTCATGTATGTGTCTGGTGTATATCGACCCAAGAAAGAGAGGGAAAAAGATTATGTATTTCCTAGTGATGAATTGAAGGTGAATTGAGGTCCCAATCAATGAATTAGCCTTAGTAATGATGTCATACAAGTAAGTAATCCTCTAATTGTAAGTTAGTTGATAAATTATTAAATAGGGTTTATGTACCCAATTTGGGGGTTTTGGGTAATTATGTTTTTAAAGCAAGAATCAAGGTGTTTTTGAATGTGTGTTAAAGTAATTTAATGATTTAAGAGAAATTAGGGGTTTTCACCATATGATCAATATATGATCATATGATGTTAAGGATTAATGAAGGGTGTGTTAATGAGTTGTATAAACCTATATTATAATATCCCTTTAATGTGTTTAAGGTTATGATGACTATGGCTTAAGAAAGCATTGGAAGAATGATGAAGATTATTGTTAGACTTAGCTTAGATTCAAGGTAAGTAATTAGACTATAACAAGGTGTTGTATTGAGTTATCATGCTTGTATTGTATGTTATGTGTTTTATGATTTGTATTGATGAAAGGTATGGAAAGTCTAAGGATTAGATGATTTTGACTAAGAATAGAATAGGGCTAGTTAATTAGACTAGCTACTTATGGGTTGCATAGTTGATATGCATTTGGAGGTATGCGGAGCTTAGGAGCTAATGTGTGCTTAGAAAAGGATATGATTAGTCTAGTTGATTAAACTAGCAAGGTATGTTGAGTTGATGTGTTTATGAATGAATGATGAATTAAAACTTATGATGCAAATGTGTTTAATGAGATATGATAGATTGTTATGTCTTTTACTTACTAAGCGTAATGCTTACGATTTAGATGTTTAATGTTTTGTAGGTTCAAGCGAATAAGGTAAAGAGTTTGGTAAGAAGTTAAATGTGGAAGCAAGGATTAGATATAAATGAAGATGTTGATAGGAGCTTAGTACTAGTTACCTAGCTCAAATCAAGGTTGAACCCCCAAGTGTCTTAACGGTTTGTTAATGAACGTGTCAAAGTGTCAAAGTATCATGTAAATGTGAATGTGTAAACATGGGTAAGAGTCATTTGTCTAGTTGTTGGTAAAGTAGACGTAAATGGGTCAAACGGGGCATTTGGTAAACCCGTAAAGTATATGTTTTTAGGTCATTTAGACCATAAATTTTAAAGATAATGTTGTATTATAATCTTTTGATGAGTTCTGGAAAGTTTCATTTAATATCGAATCTGAGAAGTTAGATTTCCGTACTAAAGTGTCAAATATGAGTTTGGTGTGTATCCAGGAGAAGGGAGCCACCCGGCACGGCTTTCCAGCCACCCAACTGACCTTCAGCGGGCCTCCAGCTGCTCGGCTGGCCATCCAGCCACCCGGCTGGCTATCCAGCCACCCGGCTGGCTGGTCTTGCAGTTTTCAGATTTTTGTTTTCGCCGTAAAATCCAAACCGTAAGGAGTTAGAACGAGTTATTTACATCGTTGGAAACCTTATAGAGTATACTTTATGATAATGAAACTTTTAAGGGTCTAATTGTAATATATTTTAAAAAGTATATTAGGGGAATGACACAAGGTCATTCTCAGTTAAACGTTTCCGTAAAGTTTCTAAATTTTGGTCAAATTTTGAGTCCGGAAAGGGGCGTTTCAGATGGTGGTTGTTTATGCTTATATATATATGCGTGTGTTGTTTCTATATATATATTTTCTTGTCTACTAACTTTGTTTTGTAGCATGCCTCAATAGCTCGATTCCTTGGTGCCCCAAGCATGGGGGAGCATACACTGAGGGGGAGCACTTGCAATACGTCTAATTTTAACTTTTCATTTGTCACGTCGTTACTTTGCATTCGTCAAAATCGACTTGCAACAGCGCCTCTACGATACGTTTTGCTTCGACAAAAAGGGGGAGAAGAAATGTAAACTCAACCACTAAATACTAATTTAGTAACTTTTAATAAATATGAGTTTATAATTTGTCATCATCAAAAAGGGAGAGATTGTTAATACAAATATTCACGTAAAAATGATATCTATATTAAATGATCTTCGAGTTTTGATAATAACAAATATAATGTCATACTACGTAAAAGTTTACGTAAACAAGTTATTTAGTCGTAAGTTTACTTGACGACGACAAATCACTTAAGGTATGAATATGGCATTATAAAGCGTAGTTAATGATCAAAGATAATATTTTTTTCTTGCATACAAATTTAATCATTTGCATAAACCTTGACAAATCAAATGATTTCAAGTAAACACATGATTAATTATAAGGTAGTTATATTAATCAATAAGACAAAATAAGATTAACCATAAATGGAAACAATCTTTCCAAATCTTCCTAAATCTAGAAAATCTTTCCATTTTCTTGTTAAGAAATATTATCTTCTAGAAGAATCTATTAAATCTGATTTTTAAGTACATAAGAATATTTTGTTAAAATTTGGGGTTATTCACTAAAATACAAAATAAGCGCCAGCTGCATCACACAGATCTACCATAACCAAAGACGGATCCAGGCTAAGGCGATCCGTAGATCCGTGCAAACTGCCAGCCTGGCCAGAATTTGAAATTTAAATATTGCCTATAAATAGCAACCTCATGTCTTCATTTTAGGCAACCCTTTCCAATATATTTTTCTCTTGCATATTTATCTTTTACATTCTTTGATCATTATACATGTTTTATAATCCATTACAAGTGATCCAATCATTCCACTCTTTAGTGAAGAACACAAAAGAAGATATCAAGCTTCAAGTGTTATTAGTTTAATCGAGTCAGCACGTTTGTGATATTTATCTACTTTCATCTACTTGTGTTGTGTTATAAAATGTGTATGATAGGTTAGTATTTTAGGCCTTAAAATACGTAGTGTATAAGATTGGTTCTATCTCGAAGTAGAACTCGGTATTTAGCTTAGTATCAGAAAAATTATAAGCGACGTGTACGATTTTCTCCGCTTAATGGGAGCTTGTTGACATAGTGAAGAAAACTCTCGAGTTGGGTACTCGAGGAGTAGAGTAGGATGAAGAGGAGCTTCGTAGCCAAACCACTATAAATCATCGTGTCATTGGTTTGATCTTTCCTATCTTTACTTATTTATATTCTGCATTTGCTTATTTATTTACTACATTGCTATCATATAACTTGTGTATATCTATTGACTTCACATAAGTAGACAATCTAAGTTTTAATTTTAAAATGGCAAAAACTATTCAACCCCCCTTCTAGTTTCCACACCTTTTGCTATTCTTGCAGGTCCACCGTCAGAGTATAAACATATCGGAAGTTGTGACCATTGTTGTGAGCATTGTGGTGCCCGTTTTTGATACGAAGAACATATCAAAGATAATCTAAAAAATGCACGTCTTAAGCATCATCGATGATGTATGGCGGGCCGTGTTGTTATACGTAACTACCAAATATACCTGGAGTATATAAAGGTGTTGCTTAGATATCATCATTTTTTGGAAAACATAAGAGCCTATAATCAGATGTTCAACATGATATCTCTCGGTGCACATTGTCGCACCCCGTCTAAGGCGGAAACACAAGATGTAGGAACGTCTCTCGGTGCACATTATCTCGCAATAGTTATCTAGTTTTTATTAACTTTCGACGCTAAAATATAAGTTACTATTTTTATAAATATTTAGAATATCCCGCACATTATCCATTTTCTAAATATTTTCGCTTAATTTATATCTTGTCTAAAACACGCTAAGTAACCTACCAAAAGTCTAGTTTCTAATTTGTATTCGCCATTATATTCTTTACTATTATTTTTAAGTCACAAACTTTAATAAATCCTATCTTGCTTACTTAATAATATATTTGAAAGTTTTTGACACACTTAGAAATTATATAAGTGATATTACAATATTTGTTAAGGATTTTATAGCTCACTCGGACTCGAAAGTGCCCAATAACCTCTTTTTAAGTTTCAAACAACTCACATTTATAAGCTAAATTCAAGCAGAAAGTTTATAAATTTTCAGATTTTAGTCTGACTTTAGAAGGGCGTAACTCTTTCTTTATAAGGATTTACGAAATGGTCAAAAGCGACGTTTCAAGGAAAAATCTTGTTCTACGAGTTTTCTCCTATAAGTTTGACCCGATTCGGATCCGAAATGGGTCAAAAACCCGAAAACGTAAACTGGATAGAATGTGTTTAAAACAGTTTTGCTGAAAAAGTCACTAGTTTTTATCCGAACTTCATTTGGTCATAACGCACTCGTTTTAAGTCAGATTTTAACTGTTTTTATACCCACGCGTTCGGATTTTAGGCGTACTATATTATTTTTATGGTTTGGACTTCTCAAAAGTATTTTATTTATTTGTTATACCTCATAACATTTTCGGACAACAAGTAATTAATACCAAAACTACACCATATATTTAGCCGCAAACATCACAACTTCATTTTTAACCTAAATCCCTTACACCGATTGATGCCAACACATAAATCACTCCAAGACTACCTATCCCTTCCATCGATTGTTACAAAAAACACAAGAGAACCACTTTTAACACATATAATCCTATATTTAACCTAAAAGTACAATAATATCAAGAATAAGTTTTAAAACATAAATAAGTTGTACAACCCTTTTATTTTTACTAGTTTCTCTATACAAATCCTTTTACACAAACATAGGTGATGATATTTTGAAAGAACATGAGATGTGTACATAGATGATACATATGAAATATGTATAAAAAGAAGAGATGAAAGGTGGCTTACAAAAGTGTAGAAAAGTGATGAATCCTCAACCCAAACTAGCAAGATGTAAACCCGAAAATGATCTTGAATAACCCAAAAATAACCACCAATGAACCACTAGTATCAAGGTTACCCAATAATTAAGATCAAGAAAAACAATCACCAAGTGTTGGTATTTGTGTGTGTTCAACAGACCCAAGAAGAAGAAGAGAAAAGGATAGCAAATTTTGCTTGTGTGTGTTTTGGTGTGTAACAATCCGCATTTTCGAGTCATTTTACATCAATAAATATTTAATTATTTATTTTAAACTTTTATGCGGTTACTATTAATTTTAACCGTTTAGTTGAATCGCGTAAACTAAAAATCAATAATCAATGTAAATCGACATTAAATGAATTAAAATATACATCAAACAAGTGTTATATTATTTTTATGAAGATAATTTATAACTTTTCACTTTTTATTTATTGGTTACGTAAGACATTTACGTTTCGTAGTAAAATACATTTAGGCATACACGGAAGCACCTATACCTATCTATACTCAAACGAATACCCACTTTTATACCCAATACCTAAAAATTATATAATTCCTTTACCAAAACTCCACTAATGACGTATGTATGTATGTATATACACATTAAATCAATACCATCTTACACAAAATCCATACCATTTTTACTTAAGGAAATTACCATGTGCTTAAGTACCATGTCCTTACATAAGTACAACCTCAAACACACTTCTCCATAAATTGGCAAATCACCATGTCTTACACCTTGTACCATTACCACTTTCCTTCCTTCCAAAGTCCATGGTTTTGATTAGTGGTTTAGTAGATATTTTGACTATAAATAAGACACTAATGTAAGCCTTCTTTCACTTCCTATTCACTAGCAAAAATCACAAAACTATCCCATTATTTTTATAAACCCACGACTCAAAATCATTAATGAGGGTTTCCATAGTTTGATTTTTAACAAAGATACAAGCATACACACATCATAAGGGTTCATATATAAGGTGCTGCAAGGTTATTTGGAAGCTTGGGTATTAGTTTGCAAGGGTTTGCATCAAAAAGAAAAGATGTGGTTTTCTTGATTAGGGTTTCTAATTTAGGTTTGTTAAGTAGGGTTTGACCTTATGTTCTTCATCCATATACACTCACATAAGGTCTACTTAAACCTTATTCATTCCATTATTCAATTACTTATGTTTACATACTTGTTAGATATGTTAATCACCACTTAGGTTTGTTTTTATGATATATAAGATATTACAAGGTCATATTGGATTCGAAATTATATACACATATGGGGAAATAATGTTTAAAATAGAAGTACACACCTTATATAAGTGCTAACGAATTTATATGCTTAGTTTACAAATTAATTTGTGTTGAAAGTTTTATTTACAAGTTTATGTACAAAGATCATGAAGACACTTCATCATGGACAAGCTTCATGGACAATTTAAAGGACCTAAAATATGTATGACATATGGTATAAAGCATTATAAAAGACTTGTACAAATTTGAAAGACTAGATTTATAATATATATATATATGGGACTATTTTAAACATTCTGTAAGAATTCGTATTTTTATAAATTTTGGAAACATTTTTATAAAATATTACATATTACAAGGATCGTAAGCATATAAAGAACTCGAAAAACCGAGCTATAACAAAGAAGTTACGACATTTGCAAGTTACGATAATTAAATGTATAAAAAGTGTTTTTATAAAACTTATTTTTTAAAGACCCTTACTGTTTCAGGTTTGATATAAATTTGTAAACATTTTATAATGATAGTACTTGTCATGAGGATTCCAAGCATATAAGAAACTCGAAAAACGGAATTAAAACGAATAAGATACGAGTTTTACAAGATTTAAGTTTATAAAAATACTTTTATAAACTGTTTTGACTTTTCTGAGTTGACCCAGATTTTTATAAATTCAGTAAGTATTTTATTCAAATATTTTATTTTGTCATGATTCCGTACATATAAAAAACAAGCAAACAGAGTTAAAATGAGTAAGTTATGACTTTTGAAAGGTTACGACGATTAATTATATAAAAATAGTTTTATATAATTTTATAAAAACAATAAAAGTTACTGTTCATCAGAATCAAAAATATTATAAATATTATATTTTGATAGATTTTCTTAATACGAAGCCATGGATATAAACAACATGAAAAACGGAGTTAAAACGATAAAGATATAAGGTTTATAAAACCGTATGCACTATTTTTACTTTTGTGCACTATTTTTATAAAAACAATTAGACTAATTATATAATCAATAATAATATTAAAACGTATATCATTAACAAATAATCAATTGTGGGACAAAAACAACACTTCATTTTACGGATACAAATACATATACCTTTATTCAACAAAGTACGATTTAAACATTGTTTTGACTTTTCAAATTAAACAAAAACTATTAGGTGGTGGTGTAACTATATAACTTGCGATGTTGTATTTATATTAAATACATTATACTTATACGACCTATAATTAATTAGGTTGCATTCGGATTTCGAGAGACGATTTACATACTTGATTTATATAATCAACACATTCACTTGAGGTGAGTTTATAGCCCCTCTTTCACTTGTTTTACATTACTTTACAAATCTCGGGGGAGAATACATGCTCGTTACAACTTGTTTACATATTCATTTACAATCTCTTTTACATGCTCTTCTACATACTTGTTTACATACTGGTTTACATACTTGATTTCGTAACTCATTTATATACTCGGATACATGAACGTTTACAAACTCATTTACATGATTGATTACAAACTCGTTTACATAAACGTTTACAAACTCATTACATGATTGATTACAAACTCATTTTCTCTCGCTGAGAGATACAATACTTGTTTCCACTTATGGACGAAAAAAGTTTACTTTCATTCAAATGATTACGGATTAGCTTAGGTTGCATGAACTGTTAATTACTTGGAGGGTAAGCGCGAGTGATATAAAATAGATCTATTGGGGATCGACAACCCCCGTTCGGGTGATTAGCTCTCACTAGTTCGAGATCGAACTAACGAATGTTATACCATGTCGGATCACGACTGGCTTGGAGCCTCAGGGCCAGCATGACATACACATGAACTTTTACCGTGCCTTGAATAAAGTGGCATACTGATACGTCTACGTCGCAGTTTCATGAACTTAGTGGAATAATCGTAATCACACTTTATGTTGCATCTAGGCAATACACACTTGAAACATTATGGTACATTATGCTCATTACAATTATCCTACTCTTTGAAAACATTGCGGTCCAACATTATACTTACAATTTTGGTGGCTATTATAAGGATTGAAATGGTCACGCACACTTTACAAATCTCGAATTTCAACATTTTAATAAACGCATTTTGTATGGTTTGTGTCTATACAATTTAAGAAAACCTATATATGTAAGTTTATGCGTTGCAAGTCTTGTATGGGCGGGACTTGTAACACAGTAAACCTATATATATAGTTTTGGGTTTTACATTTACATCTACTTAAACCTATGAACTCACCAACTTTATGTTGACACTTTTAAGCATGTTTTTCTCAGGTGAATTAGATGCTTGGCTTACTTGATGTGCATTGGAGTCTAAATAATACAAGATTACTTTTCAAACGACACATTTAGAGGTCGTTCTCTCAAGTCTTGTGCAATGGTATTATGAAGTAACGCTCCCAGACATTATTCCGCTGCGACCCATTTTGGGGGTGTTACAGATTGGTATTCAGAGCCAAGGTTATAGAGAACTAGGTTGCATATTTTACCTAGACTATAACCGTTTTCACAAACATTGCATCACATCAAACTTTTTCATGTGCATACACACTACTTGCTTACTTGCTTACATTACTTGCTTACATGACATACATACATACATATATGCTTACATTGCAGAACAAGAAAGGAGAAGGGGACCAAATATTTTAAAATTTAGATATTTAATTAACACAAATGTCCAGATATTTTTAGTTTTGGGTAAGCACAAGCAAGTATGTACAGAAAATGCACTAGAAGTATTTACGTAACTCGTAAAAATAAAACACGCGACATGTTAAATTATGTTCGTAAAGACATAACATGTTAGTCATGAGTAGACTACATTTATTCAAAAGACAAAATGCATCCAAAGACGTTTTTTTCTAAAACGTGGGGAAATCTAACAGTTACACGTAACGTCAAATATTCACATAATTAAAATAAACGCTCAACTAGATAGATAAATATAAATCTGAAACTATCGGTTGCTATAGTCTCCCCTAGTTAAAGGAATTTCGTCCCGAAATTCAACTAATGCTGCTTATGAATTTGATATGAGTTGTCACCAAGCTCAACATTTTATTAGAAGAATCGGTTTGACTTTGGGTTTACTTAAAATCACCATCAATCAAGACCACACAAAAGCATGTAGAGTGCAGTAAGATATGCAAGTATGCTTTAGGTACTAAAAATGGTTATGTGCTAAAAAGGCCTTCCAACATGTTGCTAAGACTATTAGGATGCATCAAATAGTCTTTTAATGAGTCGACTACCATCAGGAACTCAACTCCTAGTTGGAGCTAAGATTGTTAGCTCAATAGGAATATAGAATTCACAACTAGATACAATCAACATTAATGCTTAAATACGCAAATTATAAGCACACAACTGGTCCAAAGAAATATAGTGGTTAGCATACCTTTAAGTATTTAAAAATAAGGCTTTTGAGTCTTCTATGATAACCGAGTTCCTGCTTATAGATTTGTGGATAATGGGGGTTATGTCAACCGTTTATCTCCTATTTCTGACCAACAAATGGTGAACGACATGTATGCTCATACACTGTCTCCTATGGGATGTTCCTTTGTGCTAATCGTATGAATATTATTACGAGAAACTCAAATAAAGTAAACGAATATTTCAACCTATATAGAACCGAGTTACACATGCCAGAAGCATGTTTCTAAGGTCTAGATGTTCGCTCGCTCAAGTGTTAATCTCAATTGTACACCTAAATGGTCCTAGCGTGTACCAACATCGTGACGGAAGGAGACTACTCCTATCTGAACTGTTGTATATGAGCACTAACTTTCCTGTATAGGAATTGAATTACACAAACATTGTTAGTCAATCCATTACTACTTCTATCAAGTCATGTCCTTCTTGCGGCTCAAGACTATTTGGTCATTAAGTCGTCAGACATTTGTTTCTAATTCCTATAGGGAATTTTGTGTTGTCGTACGATTTAGACAGTTTAAGGTGTTTGGCCTTGACTTTCGAGCAAGTCAAGCACGTCCCATCATACATGGCGATATCCTCTTACATTCATGACCACCGATAGTATTATCTCGTATCCTTATACATCTTATCACTAGAAAAATAAAAATCTAGGTCTATGGATTGCCCTCGTGATCACTTCCCTCAGATCACTAGCTCTTAGGATTTAAGCTCTTTTGACAAGTACCGAACTCCAACAATCCAAATTCTAATTCACGTCCTTCAAGCCTTTCCCGTCCTCAAGCGAAATCCTCAAAATCTTAAGCTAAGTAACAACTTGAGTCTAGCTTAATCTCGCAACTCGTCAAACAAGAACTCTCTTGAGATCAAGTTATAAATTGTTATAAGGCTCAATTCTAGGGTTGCTCAAAATCAATTCTTGCAACACTAATGGGTGTCTATGGAGAAATCAAGGTTGCCTTAAGCATTTAAAAGTGTATTAAGATCTGGATGTTCTTCCCATGCTTCATTGCTTCACCTCAAGTATTCTGTACGCGAAGGTTAAGTCGTTTTGCGTCTTGAATCAATAAGAATACACATACGGTTCATAGATGGTATGAGAGAAATTCACTGAAGTCGGTTAAAGTGAAAGCATTAAGGAAGAGCGTGTAGTCAGCGGTAAAGCTAGTTAAAGTTGACGATCAGAGAAATGAAAGGTTAAAGGATAGAATCCGTCAAGGTTGCCTTGAGCATTTAAAAGTGTATTAAGATCTGGATGTTCTTCCCATGCTTCATTGCTTCACCTCAAGTATTCAGTACGCGAAGTTTCAAACTTGTCTAGCTAGCATTCCCAATGGTCGTACTCGTAAGAGTCTTAATCTTTCCTCCTCACTCGGGTCATCTTCTATGATGTTTGATTTGCCAAGATGATACTAAAATTCACAATTTGAATCACTCTGTAGTTCCACTCATCTCCTTGTCTCACACTGAGCATTTTCTAGTCGAGGAGATGCGGAAGGATCCGATGGTCGGTAATCATCGTACTCTTCGTACCATATAGTTAGCGTCTCCAAGCCATAAGTGCGATGATAACGGTTCCCAGCTCCAAGTCGCGCGACGTGTAATTCTTATGACGTTCCTTGCGTTTTCTTGTTGAGTATGAGGTAACCTTGTTCCTCTGCATTAATATGCAATCCAATCCTGCGTTGGATAGCCTATGCTTCAATGTTTGTAATGATTCTTCTTATTATTAACCGAAAGATATTCTTAGCATAGTTACTCAGCACCATTAGTGGTTGAGAGATTTTGGGAAGTTTAAATAGGCTTCTGATTACAATCGAGTACCCTAGAAATTAGTGGGGTTCTGTAGGGGTATTCATGGATTAAGATCCACAAGTGTGGAAAGTCTTAACCGATATGTGTACAGTAATAGATAGGTATGTCGTCGAAATGTGTACGGTAATAGATAGGGAAGTCTTAACTGCATATAGGAAGTCTTGAAAGTTATCCACAAATCTTCGTTGTCTCACAAATAAGTTGGTATCGAACTTAGCTAGTAACGGTCTTTATGCTCTATTTCTCAATTCCATGAACGTATTCATCACGTTAGATAATAATAATGGCAAAACTAAGAATAAAAACGAGTGTATTTATTCCTAAATGTTGACTTAAGGGTTCCTCATAGCGAACATTAAGGTGTCAGTTTTCGGGATCCATATTAGTTATTTGAACAGAAAGAAGTGTTTAGCACTACTAAATTGGTCGACTGGATCATCACTTGTTTGATTTACAGTAATCGACGCATGTTCTTAATGAAGAAGGTTGGAAAGTATTTGAGAGATGGTGATAGTGTTGAAGTGTTGGAATAGAGGGGCTCTAGTATTTAAGAAGGCACCAATTGGTATGGAAATTCCGCGATCAGTGTAGTTCCAAAAATTAAGCTTGTACGAGACTCAACTGGCCGACGTGGGGAGGTAGTTCTGATAGGTCTTCAATATGTCTCGTGCCATCAGAATGTCTTCGTATTTATTCTCATCCGTTTTTGTACTCGCAAGGTGTTTTAAATTTTCGTCTGGTCGCTCTCCATGAATCTTATGCACGCCGTCGTTCGAAAAGGGAATTTTGGTAATCATTTCAGCCTTAGGTTTTTGGAAACCAGTACATTCCCTTGATCGCGTCAAAACTTCCATGTAGGAAAGGTATTAAGTCAATAGCAACAGAGTAGTTCTCTCGTCTTATGTTGCGTCCATGAACGATTTTATTAGTTTCTTCCTCAAGCTAGGTCAACGAACGGTTCATTCTCTAAGACCTTCAAGGCTGACAAGAAATAATGCTAATCTATACTATTGACGTTATAATAGACTTTACTCAATTCAAGTGTCTGACTATAATGTTCTATCGGTATCCGCGCACGGTAATCGACGAGGATAAAAATTTCTACACGTTTCTACTATTCATGGTGGCGCGCTTCCTGATTCTAAATCTGATTAAACCGAAGTGTGCAATAAAGATAACCGGGGATGGAAGAACCTTCCATTGTTTTAGAGGTAAGGTCAAAAGATAAGGCATGTATTCCATGAATATATGAAGGTATGTTAAACGACATAGTCGTTCCTTTAGATCAGCTTGCCACAAAAGGAAAGATATGAGGCAAGCTTGTAGGAAACCTTTCCAACAAGGATAATATTAGGTTCTAACACGTGTTATTGGCTTAGTGAAAGGCATACCAAGATTCATTCCCGTGTCACACATGTTTCTTCTCAGAGGCATGGTTTTAAAATTTATCTACAACATTTATTTGAGTAAAACTTTCATGCAATTTTGATCATAATACCTCTTGAGTAAAATATGCTACATAGTTTAAAATTTTAATAATGATATTCATGCAAGAATAAATTACTACAAAAGTTTGTAAAATGATTGTTTTTGGTGTGGTTAGGACCCTTTAACAAGTTTGACCTTTCAACATACCTCACAAAGACAGTTTTGATTAAAAGATATTTCAAGTAGTGTATAATAATGATTTTACAATTTGAAATAGTAATTGCTAAGCACCATGAAATTGATAAAAAGGAGTTTGTGTAAAACATCTTTCCAGACGTGGGTTGGATAAAGATACCCAACAAGTTTTGAGGTTGGGACATACAACATTTTACAAAGGTTTTGATTCTATTACGGACCACTTGTTGAAAATTACTAATGCCTTATACTTTAAGAGGTTTTCAAAGAACACTTTACTAGTATATTTTTGTTACAGAAGGACTTTGACTTAAACGAATCAGTACCATCTCCGAAACACGGTCATCAGGAAAAAAATTGTTATAATGGTCAACATAAAAGATCTACTCAAAATCATAAGGTTATTACTCCCTAGTAGTACTTTTGTTTCACAAGTCATTCCTAGAGTCGTGATCATATGACGAAACAACAATTAAGATGATATAGCAGGGGGTTCTTTCATGGGGGTAACTAACTATGTACCCTGACTTGTCGGTTCAAAACGCGATGTGTAACAGGGCTGACTATGGCCTGCTAACGTTGTCATAAAAGTCAGCTAAGATTCTATCTTATCTACGCTTACTATTCTAGAAATTTCCTTGAGGCATCCCGTAGAAACTGAAAGGGGGGGTGAATAGTTTACCCGTTAATTATCATTTTAAAACATTGGTTATAAAAACGCTAGATTCGAGTATACGTGAGATTAACCAACAATATGAATAAACAATATATCTATCTACTAACAATCACAAACACAATACAAATAGTTAATACGAAGTATAATTGAAAGACAAGAGATAAGAGATAGAACCATCAAACCACAACATCGAGATTTATATTGGTTTGGCTACGAAGCTCTTCTTTGCCCTACTCTACTCCCCGAGTATCCGACTTGAGATTCCACTATGTCAACAAGCTCCCTTTAGGAGTAGAAAACCGTTACACATCGCTTATCCTAATTTTCGACACTAAGCTAAATGTCGAGTCCTAATCTTAGCTAGAACTAATACACTACTTCACTAATGTATTTTAAGGCTTAAAATACTAACCAACACACAATCAACACTTCCAGATTTATACACTATCCGGATCTATAGAAGTCAAATCTAGAATAAGATAGGAGAGAATCACTCATTTATAACACTTCATTTTTTGGCGAATACGACTGTTTTTCTCTTGCACTTAAGGGAAGAAGAAAGAAGAAGAGATTGGATCACTTGAAACAAGATTAAGAAAGTTAGTGATCAAGGATTTTAGAGAGAAGTAGAAGATTTTAGAGAGAGAAAGAGTACATAAAACTATGTGCAAAGAGGTTAAAAATCTGCTAGGGAATAGTGTAGTATTTATAGGCAAGAGGGAGTAACATCTCCTGGTGGCGGCCCCGGCGGTCCTAGATATATCTAGGGGCCATTCTGCCTATTAGGAGACCGCCCCTAGGTAGACGCTCCCTTTTTTGTCTTTTAGTGGGAAAGTATTTATCTGGTCTAGAAACTTCTTTTTTTAGGGGGGAACCAAATTTTGAATTTATATATTTAATTAAAACATTTCTTTAATTAATAAATATATTTTGTATATTTTTATTTATAAAAAGGTTTTATTACATTTGTAAAAATGTAATGTTTAAGACAAAAAGATTATCTTTGATCACTAATCATGTTTAATAATTTGTTTATACATACCTTAAGTGATTTACATCGAAATGGAAGTTTACGACTAATAACGTGTGTACGTTTATTTTTATCGTAGAATGTATTTACATTTTGTCATCTTCAAAACGTAGAGAGGTCGAAAAATATAAATAACGTTTTTAGACATTATTTGTATTAAGAATCTCCTCATTTTTGATGATGACAAAATATAAACTCATTTTACATAAAAATAAAGTTTACAAGTTATTAATGAGTTTAATCCATTTATCCCTAATGACATCAAATAACGTCTATTTTATAGCATCATTTATCCCAGCTAAATTGTTCACTTTACATTATTTATGCATGAATTTGTACTTAATTGCTTATTTTTGTTATTTGCAGTAATTATCGAGCAAAAAGTAAAAGTTAATCAAAAGGCACGCATTTTGAAGCTTAAATGAAGAAATTATGAAGAGTAATGTTTTGACACTCTATATGTCGTATCCATCAAAGAAGATACGACGTATATGTGCCTGAAGCTTCACTCAACATCTACGAAGAGAAGACCAATACGTCGTATCCAGAAGACCCTATACGCTATATCGAAGATCATGTATTGGAATATTAGGGAATATTATAATCGTGATTCCTACTCCAAGAAACCCCAATATGCCATATTGAACCCTTTCAATACGGCGTATCGGCCAAAATCTAAGCCTATAAATACCGAACCCTAAATACGAATTTGAAAGGAAATAGAGGCCATTAGAGACTAAGAAAAAGGCAGTAACCACCAAGTTTGATTTTTAGAAGAAAAGAGAAGCTAAGAAGGTCTTGCAATGCGATTCATTCCATAGGAAAACCCTTGTAAATTCTTATACTCTAAATACGTGTTCGGTTTTTGGTATCATTCATTAACTTGGTTAGGTTACCTTAATCGTTCGTCTATGACATGTGTATAGTTACAATGGCTATTGGCTAATACCCATGTTTATGATAATTTAACGTTTGGTTTATGTTTATTTTGATTGCATCTTATTCGTTGTTTGTTGTTTTATATTTATTAATTTATACTCGTTTACGTGCTTAAGTATACGACCTATTATTCAATTGGGTCTAGGATTACAAAATAGAGAGTAGGCTAGATACCGGGATAGCTCTCCATATCTGCAATTTATATATCTAGAGTAATAGGATCACAAATAACGTTTTGTCTTTGCCTCTGGTTTAGTAAACAAGTTGGACTAGCAGGTGACCTAGGATCAACAAATAACGTTCTGATTCCTTGGGTAAAGATCTGGACAAGTAGACTACTAATATATAAAGAGTTGTTAAGCAATAAGTTAGTAAAGTTTTGATGAGCTAGGATTCAGTAAGATCACCATTATTGTCTCCTATGATAGATTATAATCTACCGCGAGTGCTTTATGCGGATTCGGTCAATTGTGACAGAATTGCCAAGTCTAGGTTTTAGGAAGAAGTACAACCTAAATCTAGGAATGATATATCAACAACGAGATAGGACAATCATTGCACTTATAAACTAAAATCTACGTTTTATTAGATTATATATGGTTAATACGTTTTCCTTACATTAGGCTTGACCGCTTCTCTATCTTCTAACTATCAACTTGTGTGTGTTATTCGCCCTATCTCATTCTAGGTAAACCAAAACTCATGCCAGTCTCTCAGGCTGAAAACCCCCTTATTGCGTTAGTTTAGGTTTAACTTAGGTTTAACTTAGGTTTAACATAGTTAACATAGAATAATTTAGGACTAACTTAGATAACTACAATACTGATAGATTTAAGTATTAACACTCGCTCTTAGTGATCGACACCTTACTTACCAACGAAGCTACAACTGATCGGGTACACTGCCTGTTAGTGTTGTTAGAGGTAAAGTCGGCAAAATATAAATAGTAAAACTTGATAATAAATAATACCTACGTACAACGACACATCAAGTTTTTGGCGCCGCTGCCGAGGAGTGATTTGTTTAATTCTTATTTTTATTAGTATTTTTAGTTTAGTTTAACTTAGATTAGTTTGCATTGTATATTATTTCATAATGTGTGTTTGTGTGCTTGTTTAATTTTCTGCATTGATGCGAAGTACTGTTCTGATCGAATAACCGATACGGCGTATTTAGTCAATTGAATATGGCGTATTACCTTTAAACACCAGTACAACGTATTCTATTCAACCAATCAATACGGCGTATTCAGTTAATTAAATATGGCGTATCGATCATCTGATACAGCAGCAACCCTAATTTTTGTATTCCATTTTCGTTTGTAGTTTTTTGAATTTTCTTTCTTCCGAGCCTATCCTACTAATTGTTTGTCCCTTGTTTCAGGTAGTGCATGACCAGGAGTTCGACCAAAGAGCTCGTTACACCTTTCGAAGAACCAGAACAAGTATTACATTCAACAAGGAAGCTTTTCAAGACACTAAGTCTTGATTATTCGAGTTCACTGGAATTCAATTTATTTTCTAATCCCAAAGATCGGCATGAAGAAGAAGTTACAAAAGCAATGACAAAACCAACTATGGAGGAATACATGACTATAACTCGAATTGACTGTGGGACAGGAAGTGCCAGACCAAGGATTGAATTGAAGGGTCAATTTCTCTTAGAATTACGTAATAATGCTTTCAGTGGAACAAATGGAGAAGACGCAGTTGAACACATTGGAATTTTTTTTGAAGATAGTTGATTCGCTCAACGTACCCAACGTAACTCATGATCGACTTAGGATAAGTAATTTCCCTTTTTCACTTACTGGGGTTGCAAGCAAGTGGTGAAAGGATGAGTTTATTGGTTCAATTACTGCTTGGGTAAATGTGACGGGTTTTTTTTGGAGAATTCTATCCACCTTCTCGTACTGGCATAAAGATAGAAGCTAATGGAACTAACATCAAAGTCAAATGGGATCCTACTAACGTTGAGTTTGAGAATTGGTTAGCTTCAAAATTTAGGAACCATGAGATGATGGATCAATACACCAGGGATGCTCTGTGGGATTATTAGAAGAGAGGAGATGATGAAGAGGTGATAACCGACAAAGAACTTTCTAATCCTAGAGATGATAACTTGATTGAAGAAAATGATATTGTTTAAATATTTATGATCAATATTGATGTATTCCACTTTGAGACACCTCTATGCAAAGCATTCAAAGAGTTTAACTATCTTTCTCAAGTCAATGTTGATGTGCTTACTAAAGATATACCTGGATTTAAGACATACAAGGGGTATAAAGATGATTGGATCTATGAATGGAATGTTGAAACATCGGTCAATGAAAAGCCATGGACTGATGATGAAGTATGAACTAAACCTATGAGTGATATTTATCATGAGTGAGAGCCACTTCGTTTCAAAAACGGGGCTGCTATATGGCCTACTTGCAACTGGAAGGAAGATGGGTATTGCAACATTAAAGACTTACCTGGATTAATTCGGGAAGGTAATTTAATTCGCTATCAAGATTATGAATGGTACACTACAATAAAAGATAATGAATTAAATGAAGAAGCTTTGAACAACAAAGCCATCTTGGAAGAATTAATGAACGAAGAAGAAGAATCAAGTAACGACGCTGGAAGCCATTATTCGCCTATTTACGAATAAAAGGATTATAAGCGTACTACTTATATTGAAACCGATGCCTCTTCTAATCAAAACACTTACAAAAACATTTGTTAAATAGTTGTGGATCGTAATGAAACTCGAGATAATAAAAAGAGGTTTGATGAACATGAGCTTATGGAAGATGACGATGATGACATCGGTGATCTAGAAGACTACTTCATTCAAAAAGACCATCCTTACTATGTTAACGAAAAAGAAGAAAGATCAAAGGAGAGAAGATGCAAGCTACTTGGAATTCCTTACGTGAAACCACCAACATGCAAGTCAAAGAAGTTCGAAGTAGTTAAATATTCATTTGGACCAGAGGAGGAATATGTCACCATCAAGGAATACGAATATGACATTGGGTCCAAACAGAAGAAAACATTTCTCAAGTCTACCATGATATTTTCTGAAAGAAGGACGAAGGATGGTCCGTGACACGTACCAAGTAGATGTTGGAAACAAGTCTAACTTAAAGACTTTTTTGTAAACAAAAGTGCTTGCCGAGAGACAATCCATAATGTATTTTCAATTTTATTATCGAGTCTGTCTTCCCAGACTGTAGATACGGCGTATCCAAACTCAATGGATATGGCGTATTGACTATCTGGACGTTATCCACTTTACTTTTCTACACTTTAAAAACTTTATTGTCAAATTTGTCGATACGGCGTAATCATTAAACGAATACAGCGTATTCGACATCTGACCCGTACTTAGGATTTTTCTTAAAAGTTTCAATATGGCGTATCCTGAAATATGGATATGGCGTATCGACTTCATGTATAGATTTAGTTTTCATTTTTAGATTTTGTTTTCTAACCGACAATTATCCGGAGATAGAATTGCAATTGTTTTCGGAGCATTTATACTGGAACCTTACTGGAACATTAAATTAATTTGGTGATGCTTATTTTCTTGAATTCTATGTGTGTTGTAGTCATGCTGGTATCCAGACCCGCATTTACAACACACATCCTTGCTCATATACGCAACATAGAGGATCATACTGAGCAAATCTTAGGGGAGTTTTTTATTCTAATTATTTAATTTCCTGTTTTTAATTTTATATTTATACAACAAGGTCGTTGTATATCTCAAGTGGGGGGGAGGAGAATTAGAACACTTACTTATCCTATTTTTACATTAATATGCCTAAATTATGCTCAAATTTACCAACGAAGCTACAATTGATCGGGTACACTGCCCGTTAGTGTTGTTTTAGGTAAAATCGGCAAAATATAAATAGTAAAACTTGATAATAAATAATACATACGCATAATGACACATCAAGACTGAGTCTCGCTGTGCGTAAATCTAGGAGTTTTCTGTTCTAATTGTTTAATTTCCTGTTTTTAATTTTATAATTATACAACGAGGTCGTTGTATATCTCAAGTGGGAAGAGGAGAATTAGAACACTAACTTGTCCTATTTTTACATTAGTATGCCTAAATTATGCTCAAAATTAAAAAAAATTAGCATATTTTTGTGAAATTATTAGTTACATGACCCGCACAGATAACCCTTAATTCTAATTTTGAGGATTTAGCCTTATCCATTTCCTAATTTTTACCCTAAATTCCACAAAAATATGAGTGTGTCGGTGACTGTAGTAAACTTTAGAACTTGGCTTGGTATATCTACTCGAGACCACAATAATAAGCACTATTTTTAATAGATGGAGTGACCTTTCTAAACTGGTAAATTTCTAGGATTACACCAAAAAGCCTATACATATTGTGATATTAACTAACCACATCTGTTAGTTAACTCCCGTATAAACACCTTGTTTACTCTTATTTTTAGAGTAAGATACCCCTAGAAAAACCTGTTGAGCCATTCCTTTCTTTTGTTACACAAATTTGTTTCATTACACCCTTACACCTTAGTCTACCATATTAGATTAAGTCCTATTCGGTTGCTAGTTACTTTTGTGTAAAAGTATGTATTTCCTGTCGTGCTATGCATATTTTCTATCTATGGTTAGGTCGGCAAATTGCACAATGCAATGGGAAAGTGAAAGTATTAGTTTTTTTATTTTTCATGTGTTTACTACTTTCACTAAGATGATCGAATATTAATTATTCAGATTTATCATGTTCGTGAAGTAGTGAAATTTTACACCCAATTTCGTTTTATAGTAGTTACAAAAAAATAGAAAAATACAAAAAAAGATGGATGAGAAAGTTGAAAGTTTGTTATATAATCGGTTCGCCTAAACTTAACCGATATTGTTATTTATGTGACCAATTATTTGTTGGTACGTGTTATAAACCAACAATGTAAAGTTTTGTTGTATTAGAGTTGGTACATAATATAAACCAACTATGTATTATTTTGTATAAAGTGGTAGATATCGCCACTTATCGTTTTATATTATATTATGGATGATTGGGAGTTGACCATTACGGGAACGCCAACTAGGTTGTTTTTACAAAATGACTAAGACATTTTTTGTCTTCTTTATTGGGACGGTCGGGAAGTAACTAGCAACATTGTTCCTTGTCTGTTTGGACTTAATCTATTTGTTTTGTTTTATTTTATTTAACACCAATTATTTTCCCATTCCTAATCCCTATCCTTTGGTCTTACTCGAATGAGGGAGTGAGCAATCATATATATCTATTCTATCGTTATGGATGTGTATGTGTGGTTTTGTCGCCCTTGTTGGTTTATTACTATTGGTGAAAGATTAGACGATCCATACCCTTATTATTCTTCATCCTACCCTTTGGTTTTACTCGAATGAGGGAGTGAGAAATCACATATGTCTCATTCATGTATTTTTTTTTGTATGTGTGGTTTTGTCGCCCTTGTTGGTGTAACACTATTGGTGAAGATTACTAATCCTATTCTTTAGCTTATTCGAGTTAAGGAGTGAGCAATCACAAGTGTCGCGCTTATGGATTTGAGCGTACATTTGTGGTTTTGTTGCCTTTTCTGAAATATTAGTATCGATAGGGATTAGAAAGAATGATCAACCCTTAAACCTTATGAAACACCCCTTTTTGACTCTAAATTTGACCAAAAATTAAAAACTTTTACTCATACGCATGACCTGGAAATAACCTTGTGTCATTCTTTTATAAACTAACCAAAATCAATTACCATTCACTTCTTGGAAGTATTACTAAATGAAACTAGACTCAATTATCTTCAAAACGGCGGGTGTCACGGCTTCTAACTCCTTATGGTTCATTCTATACGTCATTTACAAAAACAACAAAACCGAAAAACTTTTCATGCAATTTAGCCACCGGCCGAGGCCCTCCTGTTGTTGATTAAAGCCATCAGACATGCAATACTTTACCCGACTTGCCCTTTTTACCCAAAACTCGACTTCCAAAACTCGATACTTTACAAAAACTTCCAGAATTCATTAACATATCATAATATATCATTATCCTTTGTTTGTGGTCTAAAAACCCCAAAAACATATATCTGGCAGGGTTAACCAAACACCCCGTTTTGACCCATTTACATCCTTGTTTTGACCAATTTACATACATTTACATATAAGACTCCAACCAAAAGGCTTGACACTTGACCTTAACATATACAAACCATTAGGACACTTTGGGGGTTCAACCTTAATTCAAGCTCGACATCTACCTTAACTACTTGTCTAATATCGACAAGTACTTCCACACCTATGCCTTAATCCACGCATTACCTTCTTCACTTGAACCTACGAAACATTAAACATCTAAACCGTAAGCTTTCACTTAGTAAGTAAAACGGCAATATTACACAATTATACATAATTACACATATAGACATCATTCGCATAGACATAAATCCGAAGATATTCAACATCATTACCAAACCAAGATCACTTAATCCAATTATCAATCCACAATAACATACATAATCTTACATACCTCAACTAGTCCATAACTTGACTAACCCCTCTTTTGGTTAGGCAAGCCAAACTAACCTTACACCGAATCTTAATCTCGCTACTTTAGCCAAAAGCTTCATACACCTTAACACATTCTTATAGATGACACATATATGACAATTCCATATAATTTCATATTATAACCATTTTACTTACCTTGAATCCAAGCTAAGTTTGACAACATCATCACCATCATCCAATGCTCTCCATTCTATTACCATAATCACACTTATTGTTAATACATTAAAGAGATATCAAAATATGGGTTTATACAATTGATTGTGTAGTCGTGTAGGTTGTTATTTATGTTTTCAAGTTTTTAATTTATATTTTGCCGACTTTACCTAAAACAACACTTTAACAGGCAGTGTTCCTGATCAGATGGAGTTTCGTGGTAAGTAGGGTGTCGATCACTCTTAAGCGAGAACTAATCTTGTATTTTATCAATATTTTGGTTAACTAAACTAAGTTAATTTAAACTATGTTAATTCTATTTTATGTTAAACCTATGTTAATCCTAATTCTAACGGATAGGGGGGTTTCAGCCTGAAAGACTGGCACAGGTTTGTGGTAACTTAGATCAACTAAAGACACAATAACACACGCAAGCAGACAGATAGACAAAAGATAGAAGAGCAGTCTAGCCAAATATAAGAAAACTGTATTAACCATGATTAATCCAATTAAAACGTTGTTTTGTTTATTTAGTACACTGAACGCTTATCTCGAGGCGGCATATCATTCCAAGATTTAGGCGGGACTTCTTCCTAAAACCTAGACACGTAGAATTCTGTCACAATTAAACGCATCCGCATAAAGCATCCAATTTGCTGATTATAATCTATCTTAGGGGTTAAAGCAATGGTGATCTTGTTAGACACTAACTCATAGAGACTTTACCCACTTACTGCTTAATGGTGATTTATATACTAGTAGTCCACTAGCCAAGTCTTTACCAATTGATTAAGAATGTACTCGTTGATCCTAAGGGTCACCTGCCAGTCCAACTAAGCTCACTAATATAAAGGCAAAGATAGGTCATTATTTGTGATCCTATTGGTCTAGATATATAAATCACTATATGGAGAGCCATCCCAGCATCTAGCTAACTTGGTCGGTATCACTAGATCCAGTTGAATGATAGGTCGCATACAAAAGCATGTAAACAAGTATAAACTGATAAACATAAACAAGCAATCGACGATAAATTAAGCATTCGAGATAAACAAACCAAACATTCAAATATTCATAATAATGTTAATCATTGTAATCAATACAAAAGTAATAATCCAACCAAGGTAAACTAACCGAGTAAAATGAATGATACCAAAAATCGAACAATTACAAGAGTAAAAGAGATTACAAGGTGTTTCCTATGAAATTAGTAGCTTTGCTTGACCTCTTCTGCTCTTCTTGTCTTCTAAAAATCGAATTTTGTGGTTAAGGTATCGAAAATATGATCAAGCACCATGAAAACCCGTTTTTAGGTCTTTTATTTATAGGGTATGGAATTTGATTGATACGGCGTATCGAGATAGATGGATACGGCGTATCGGGGGTTTCTTCGAGTAGGGACCACGTTCGATATCTTACAGAATATTTTATTACTTTATATTGAATATGGCGTATAGAGTTCTCCTGGATACGCCGTATTAGACTTTATATCTTTGTGGTTTCTTGTGAATTGCAGGTACAGATACGCCATATCTTCCTTGATGGATACGGCGTATATGATGTCAGAATCAGTTTCTTCATATTTCTTCGTTTAAGCTCCAGAATGCGTGCCTTTTTGCTAATCTTTACCAAGTACTCCATAATTACTGCAATTCTCAAATACAAACGATTAAGTAACGATTCTTGCAATAATTATACAAAATGGGTTATTTACATGGGATAAATGATGCTATAAAAGTAACGTTATTTGATGTCATCAAATATCCCCCCACTTGAATCCTACTTGTCCTCAAGTAGCCTTTAGAAGTTTATAAAAATGTATCCCTAAGGATTTTTTCCGTTAAGCATTTATTTGATCAATTCATCAAGTCCACTAAAACAAAAACCTCCGAAATCGGAAGATGAAACACTTTAAATCATCACTAATCTATGTGGTAACATGTATACTAATTTGCTCAATTGCTCAGTGTGACGGTATTTCCTTTTTTTTTGTTTTTTTTTTTTTTTCTTATTCATAAGCTTGGCTAATGTTACACATTCCACACTAGAAGCTAAGGAAAGTAACAAAGTTTTATAAGGTAAATTAGTATTATTTATAAAGGCTTATAAGGGTTTGATCACTTTATTTAGTTTCTACCGATACCTAATATTCAGAGGAAAATGTGGACAAAGTCCATACATTGCACACCCATAACTATGGGATTGAACACATAATGATGCATTCACAACTTAACTGAATAAGCTAAAGAATAGGACTAGAAGAGTGATATAGGGTATGGATCTTCTAACTTTCACCAAAAGTACATAAACCCAATAGGTGGCTGGAAGCACCATCCATACATTGCGAACGACAGAATAAGCCTGCTTGATTGATCCATCCATTATTCGAGTTAAGTAAAAACACTAAGGTTAATCATTAGGAAAGAGAAATAAATTGTTGTTAAATAAAAATTCACAAAACAAATAGATTAAGTCCAAACAAATAAGGTACAAATTGCTAGATACTTTTTCCCGACCGTTACCATGATAAAGACATAACTATATACGCGAACGTCTTGATCATTGATAAAAAACAACAGCCTAAGTTGGCGTTCCCGTAATGGTCAACTCCCAATTATCCCATACTTTACATACATTTACAAGACAAGTGGCGATACATGCCACTTTATACAAAACTTTACATTGTTGATTTATAACCACGTATCAACGAATAATCGATCCTTTAAATAATATCATCGGTTTAAGTTTTAGCGAACCGACTATCTTCAAACTTTCCTCCTTTTTTTTGTTGCAATTTTTCTTTTTTCGATTTTTTTAACAATACATAAACTACAACTTTTGATGTAATTTCACCATCTTCACGATTATCATAACTCCAGATAATTTCTTCCATGATTCTTCGTTCTTCGGACGTACCAATAATTGTGACGGTAGTAAAATACATGAGTTTTGACTATTTTTTACATTCCTATTGCAATGTGCAAATTTTCTAACCATACCAGAGATAGAAAATGACACAAGACACAAGAAATACATACTTTACACTTTAAGCAACTAGCAACTGATAAATGGACTTAATCTAACAGGGTAGGCTAATGTGTAAAGGTGTAATGAAACAAATAGTTGGTGTTATCCTAAGGGATTGGCTCTATAGGTTTTTCTAGGGGTATCTTACTCTTAAAATGAGAGTAAACAAAGGGTTTATACGGGGTTTAACTAACCAGTGTAGTTAGTTAATAAAACAACATATAAAGGCTTTTTGGGTGTAATCCTAAAAATTTACCAATTTAAACAAGTTACTCCATCTAAATCCATAGTACTCATTATTTTGGTCTCGAATAATATACCAAGCCAAGTTCTAAAGTCTACAACATCACCGGCACACTCATATTTTTGTGGGATTTGGGTAAACATATAAGCTCTCAAGAAGCTTGTAATAAGTTGTTTCAAAAGAAGATAAGCCACGAATGAAAAACCTTGTAATAAAAGAAGATAAGTTGTTTCGGACGTTTTAAGCAACAAAAAGTAGAAAAAAAAATCTACAACTATTTTGACTAGATAAGGTTTAAGCTTTTTGTTTGAAACTAATAATAACCTAAATAAGCTACTGTTAAAATAAGTTCTTAATAAGTTGTAGGAGACATAAAATAAGCTATGAAAAGATTACTGCTAAAGATAAAAACGTTTTGATATGTAAAAAATTGTACCGCATCAACTTATCGTAAATACGGTAAAAAACAAAACAACACCACATATAAAATTATGAATCTTATTTGCATAACAGGTTGTGGCTATATGATTTGTTGTTTCCTTAAGTGAGACAAATATAAGCTCAGAATAAGCCCAAAATCAATGAACGTTTCAACAGTAACTAATAATCATTTTGAAGACCAAATGTGAAAACTTTTAGAAAATAAGCTTAGGAAAATAAATCGAATACAAATAATCCCAATAAGCCGAAAATAAGCACAAAGTAAAAAACACCATACATCACTTAACTCACCCCATGGCTCTTAATACCAATTGTAAGTTCTTATATTTTCACACAAACATGAACTAAAGAGAGAAAGCTAGAGAGAGATAGATGGAAGGGAGAAACATATGAAAAACACACTAAATGCGTGTAAAAATGATTCAACCAACACCCTCTCCATGTGCGGAGAGGGTTTAAATAAGTCTTACACGCCCCATAAAACGGGCTATGGTGAGGGCTTACAGTGGGTAAAGACCCAACCCAATACCATAAGTCATATGATTACTGTTCCAACTACGAGCTATGCTAAATATAAAATACATGGGGTGACCGAGTTTTTTTCTTAATCCTAACACCAGCTGCTATCCACAAAGATGAAAATAAAGTAATAACCAAAAGTGAACAAAAGATCGACTGGGTAGAAAGTTTAAACACAAACAAACATCTCATTTTTTGTTGTGTTATTTTATCCATGTGAGCTAAAAGAAAAAGAACAATCACAAAAATAAGAAAAGAAAGAATTAAAATATCAAAAAATAGCTAATAAGAGGTTGTTTACTACTTATACAGGAGAATCAAGGGTCAGACTCATCCTTGAACATGAAGCTTTGAATCGTTTACCCACCGTAAGGATTTTCATAGACGCTTTACACTACTACAAAAAAAGCCATAAAAACTGGTCAAAATAGCCCATAAAAAGTGGTTTTGAAACCACTCTCCGAGAGGGGTTATCTCCATGATCGAAACATATGAAAACCGGTCATGCAACCAGTCTCTATTAGAATATCGACATCGGTTCTCTCCCTAAGAATTGGTCTCCATATTAAAATAAACGCACGTGTTTTATTGGAAATGAACACCGGTTCTCCCACAACATGTCTCTATAAAAACATCCAACCAGTCTTTATATAGAGTAAATATATGTTTTTATCTCAAAACCTGTCTTTTTTAATCTATTTTAAAAAAAATATTTTTGAAATTCTTTAATAAACTCCAAAACTTACAAATTTAACCCACCAAAATAAAAAAATATAAATACAACAAATATATATAAACTGATTTAGATTGACCAAAAATGTCAAAATCAACAAATTAAAATAAATAAAGACAACTTCAATTCAGCTTAACATAAAGCAAATACAAATTTCAAATCAAATTAAATCAACTAGAATTCAACAAATAACCATAAAGAAAAACAATAGAATTCAACATAATTATCTAGGACTAATCTCGCCACAACGTAAACCATGCGCCAATGATCGCGTTCAACTCTCTGTTCTCCAACGGACGCTCATTAGTCCAAGGTACCTACAAGTAATTTAATGAATTTAATGAAATAAAACCATCAGTAATCTAAAAAACAAGTCTACTGTATTGAAATTCAAGTAAAAAGTATTAAAGAATAGCCTAATGTATTGAAATTTCAAACTACATGGATTGATTTAAAAACTACTTATAGCATTTCAATTGAGCATGCTGAGAAATACAAACATGTTTACGTAGCAAAACGGACATCAAACACGCTGGGAAATACAAGCATGTTTACAGCACTAGCAAAACTAAAATTTCACTATACTAGTAATCTAATCTGCAAGCTTTGCAAGATATTTAACTGTGGTTACAAAATTGCAGGCATCATTAAACTTAATCAACTCTACAGTAAGTGTGATCTCAAAAGGCAAAACACACCTCTTCATCTTTTTGTTGGTTCAGAAATAACAATCTATGTCATCTATAAGCATAAAGATAAGAAATCAACGAAATCATAATGGCAGATCAAGAGCGACTTACTTGGATCAACTCATATATACCAGATGTAAGAGGACCATAACTTGCTCCAACAAGGACGACAGTTGGACCTTTTCCACCCCACTAACATTGAGGATTTTATTTGTCACATTATAACTGTGTAATTCTTCACATCTGGCCTGCCAGCACTTCAGCCTCATTCACTATATGAAAATCCTTTAGTTTGAACTCCCCCTACATGAAAATATCATAAACAATGTTAGGGTCCTATTTAATGTTCCATCTGCATACATAAGTTTTCTACTACATGGATTACTATTGATCAATAATCTACATTAAAGTATTATGTGTCCTGGTTATTTCTTAAACTATTATGTATCCTTGGTTAATCTTCTATTAATTGAATGTTGACGCTATTTCTTAAAAGGTCAACTTGTCTATATGTAACATTTAATGTATTTTTTTTTTCTAACCAAACTCGTCAAATATTGTGCATCTAAAGATAAGGTACTTAAAAGTAGTTACAACGTTTACACATGACTCACCGATAGATTTTAAAGTTGTTTTACATTCAAATCTTGCAGCAAGTGAATTAACGACACAACTAAATAGCTCATGGGGTGTTTGTAATAAAAGCGTATCTGCTAATCCTTTTGAAATTGCTTATCAGTGTAAAAGATCCTCATCATTGTTGAAACAGTAAATCACTTAACCGAAGACGTTAAATAATTACCACATTATTAATGACACGTTATCCAATCCATAATCGTGCCGCGTGTGCTCGTAATTCGAGTAGCTGTCGTATTCATTCTGAGCAGGCATTTTAGATAAACAGCGCCATGATTAAGATAAAACTTAAATACACGTACCTTATTTAGTTTTTCTTATTGGCATAAGCAGTATCAATTGTTCGTCTATAACTTTTTCGTCTTTCAGGTATCTTTCTCGTTTACTGGACAGTAGACGTGTCACCTTGTTTCTCTTTATGCTTTTCAATCCTATTACATCCAGACACCAACAACCGCCCACTTCTGCCGATTCTTGCAGCATAACTAATAACTAATGTCCTAGTGAGATTTCTTGTAACGATATTAAAACAGATTAAGATGTTTATACTATAAATCTACTATAGAAAAGTGTAAAAAAAGTGTGGCAAACGTTCAACTTGCATGATTAAGAAAAGAAAATACCAAAATATTTTCTATGAACTGGGATGAGATGTCCTTTAGCCTATATGATTTCATATGCCATTCATGTTCTGACCAGTCAACACGTGCCACCGACCAGCTTATTATCCCCTTGGGATCAAACATCTGAACATTCAAACACATAAAAATCATTAACTTTAAAAAGATATCAGTTTTCGTTCCTGAAAGTACTATATCTTCGTCCTGGAAAAGTCAACATCTGAATTTTGCAGGCGAACCAACATTTTCAAGATAAGTAAGGATTGTTCAAACCCTAGGACTTCACCCACTCTCTAGCAGCTGCTATAGAAACAAATATACTAATCACAGATCTTTCTCTATTTAAACGGACCAACTATTTTCAATTAGATGGTACAGTTTCCAGGTGTTCTTTTGTCCAGGTCAAACCTCCAATCATTACTCGATTAAATCAGAAGTTGTAGCTAGGTATAAGTTGGTTTGGTTAAATAATTAAGATACATATTACACTACTAAAATCATCTATGTAACTAATTCAATAGCTTGATAATAACTGTATTTTAAATGAAGTCCTTCCTTGAGTGGTTAGTCCTAGAGATACTCAGCTGAAGCCCCGAATTTCAACTACTTTTATTAAATTATCAAGATCACGTGAAAGATGGACCACATAAGTTTTGCCTGTTCAGAAATGGAAAATAGTGGTTTTAGGAATTAAAAACTTTACAAATCACCATTTGCTTGACAAAATTTGTACACCAGCTTTATTCTAGTATCATTAATTATTACCGAGATCTTATGGTCGTATGGAATCAGTTTTGACCAGTATAACTGCGATAACATAGAGTGGACTAATTGATAAGTGTAGAATACACATATCCGTTATTGCCTAAAATAACCCAATTAAACCCAAAACAAACCAAAAATGGCAAAAATATGCTTGTATTTGTGTTTTGTGTGTGCAGGTACGGATATATCAAAAATCACATGAAAATCGCCAAAAACAAGCAAGCACGGACACGAGAATGGAAGAGTAGACAAAAGCAGGAAGAAAAGCCAGGAAAAGTCAAGCCCTCAGTCAAAAAGTGGTAAACATGGTCAACCAAAGTCAACTCATAAAAGACAAAACCCAAAAATATTCCACTTTGGTCCTCCAACTTTCAGAAAAGTCCAAAAATAGTCCTTGGACCCAAATGGGCCTCACCCGGATCCTTAAGCCCAAAACCCTAGCCCACTTATCTTTTTATAAACCACAAGGGTCAATCTTGCACTTTCCTAAAGTTATTTATAACTAGAAAAAGGGAAAATAAAGAGAAGGACTTGAAGTGTCAATTGGCCAAAGTTTAAAAGTAATTTACCCGTTTTCAGTTATAAAAACGCGCGAAACCCATGTTACTATTCATTGTCTTCTACCTTTCACCCCCATGGTAAAATCATAGGGCTTTTCCAAATTGAGGGTCAAGGACGTCTATTCAAGTGGTCTATATCAAGATATCATGGACAAATCAGTCAAATCAAGCTCCTATTAGCCAAGACGCATAAGAGAGGATCGTGTACAAGAGGAGAAAGCATAAGAGAAGTTACAATTTTACTCTAATTTCACTCTCAGAAGAAACACAACATGTCACATCACGGATTGCCACGCTGGCAATCCGTGTGTGCATATATGTGATCTAACGACCCTTAATCATTTGGCAATGATTGGAAATTTAGAAGGCCATGATTGAAAGGAGTGGGCAGCAAGGCTAGAAGCTTCTCAGCAAGGCTATATAAAGCCCTCACTATCACACACATTCACCATCTAGGAGTAGGATAAATTAGTTAATTTTTAGCTTAATGTTAGCTTATTTATTTTTTTAAAATGTAATTTCTCTTTTAATATTGTAAGCAAGTTTTCTTATTAATAAAATTTAGTTTTACTTAATCTCTCTAAATTTCTTTTTCATAAGCTCTCTTAATAAGCCAAATTGTCTTAAAAAGCTAATAAGCTCATTTAAAGCTCTTTCAGTCTATAAGCTGAAATAGAGCTTATTTTAATTCAGTATTACTCTTACCTAAACCTTAAATCAGTTTAACTTACATTTATCATGGACCTTTTTAGTTATGTGCTTTTTGGAGGGGATCTTACACTTGGAAGAGATCCCAGGACTTATAACCTAGCTTATTAATAAGCTATGGGAGCTTGTTATTTTTTTTTTATTTTTTTTTTATATTTTTTTTTTTTTATAAGCTGCCCTATTGGGAAATCCTTTTGTTGAGCATAAAGGTTTTTGTAAGTTTCTCTTAAGTTTCATTAATTACTTGTCTCTATTCTTATTAGTTTTAGATTGCTTATTAAATTTGCTTAGTTGCTTAAATTAGTAGCTTAATTATGCTTATTTTTCTTTACTAGTGCTTATTAGTTATATGTTTCATCTGTTTTTGCTTAAAAAGGTTTAGATCATTAGTATTTCATTTCTGTCCTAAAAATATATAAAATCCAAAAATAATAGTGTAATCTCTTAGATCTTCATTCTAGCTTAATTTAGTAGTTAGATTTTGTCATTTAAGTTTGTTATAAGCTTTTAGTTTATACTGGTATTAATTCTTTGTTAAATGGATTATCATCTTAAACTTGACTCAAAACTGTCAAGATAAATAAAGGGGGGGGGGGGGGGGGGAGGAGTGTTTGGTTTAAGTGTGTTTGACCTCAAAAAGTCAAAACTAATTGTGCAATTTGTTTGAGTCAGCTGAGTTTTCATTTAAAATCAGTAGTTTAAGAGTTTTTAAAAGTTAGTTTGCTAATTTTCAAAAGATATGGCTTATTATCTTTGTTTTTACACCAGGGCATTTTGTCTTAAACTTTTAGCTGTGGAAATATGATTCTAACCCTCAAAGGCTTAGATTCTTTACTTGACTACTTTGTTTTACACTCTATTTGTGTATGTTGAAGTGAGGTTTTCATCGTAGGAAACCTTGCACTTTTAAGTTGCACTTGTGCAAGTGCACCAGTACTAAACTTAATAGTTTCTGTACTGCGGTCCTGTTATTACTGCCACTTTAGGCTTTGTTTTAGTTAAGTAAAAGTAGGATTTAGGCTCTTAAATTCAAGTAGGATTAAGTTTAGGTATAGTTAATATTGATTAGGTCTTAAAAATTTTCACTTTCAAGCTTTTTGACATTATCTTATCCCTTTGCTGTCAAAAAGTTTTCAAAAAGATAAAAATCCAAAAAATAGGACTAGGAATTTTAGGATTTTAATTGTTAATTTAGCTTTTGATTCTAGATTTTATAGCTTATTAGATAGATTATAAGTAGTTTGATAGGTCCTTAAGTTTTAGCGTATAGTTAGCCTTTTAAGGTTTTTAGATTTGCACCTTTAGTGGCCTTGCTATGTTTAGCATTTTCTTTTAATTTTTAGTTGCTTTAAGTTGTTTCTGTTTTATTTCTTTTCATTTTTAGATTAAGTCACTCATAAGCTTTTTTAGAAACACTTTTCATGTCTTTTTAGATGTGAGCTTAAAATGAGCTTGGTACAAGCTGCTATGTAACAGAATAAAGCCCAAAACATTCTACTGTAACAACTTTTGGGATAAGCTGTTTTAGGGCTTATTAGTCAGTTTTAGCTTATGTTCCTTTTGTTTTTGGTTTTCTAAAACGAAATTTTTCTATTTGCAAAAATAATATGTCATATAAGTTTAAATTTAATCAAAAAAAAAACAAAAAGGGGTTGCCCATACTCGAACCCACGACCTCCCACACACAACACCAATGACTTAACCAGTTTGCTACATTAGCTCATCCATTCACATAACACACAATCAAATACTAGTACACATTTTCATTTCCTTTTTCTATAAAAAGCCGTAGCTTAATAAGCTCAATTTAGGGCTTATTCGTTAAGCATTTTGGTTTTTCTTATTTTTCTTATAATCCTGCTAGTATATAGGACTTTTCCTGAATTTTTCAGATTTTTCTAGCTTTTATTTTATTTTTAATCATTTTTCGAAAGTTAAAATCTTATAAAATCAATAAAAAATAGAAAAAAGTTTCAGAAAAATACAAAAAAATAATTTTTAGTTTTATAAAAAATAGCTTAAGGTTTACATCCAGAAAAATCATTTTTATACTTTTTAGATCTTAAATTTCATTTTTGAGCTTTTATTTTAAATTTTAAAAATAGGATTTTAAAAATAAAAATAGTTAAAAATAGTTTTCTTTGCTTTTATAATATTTTAGACTTTTCTAAGCTTAAAAATCATTTTTCCAAATTTTTATCACTTATTTTGCTATTTTTTTAAGATTTAATTAGATTAAATTAGTTTTTAATTCATAATAAATTCAAAAATAATCAAAAAAATGTTTTTCTTTTTCCTAAAATTTTCTTTTGTCCTATCTTAGGTTTAGAAATTTAGTTTACATTTTTAGGAATAAAATTTAGTAGGCTTGCTTATTAGTCGCGTTTTATTATTTTACCGTATTTGTTTAATTGTTTAAATTGCCTTTTAATTTTCCAATTTAATTGTTGCTTTTTATTTAGTAGTCATAGCTTACCAAATCAAATATCTTTGCTTTATTCAAATCAGAATCCAAACTTAAACGAGGTTTCAATTTCACTAGTCGTTGGGGAAACGACCCGGGTGATCATACTTACCCGGTTAAATATACGTATTATATATTATATTATATATATTTTTGAGAGTGAATTTTATCAAGGGTAACTTGGTAACTTTCTTAATTACTCTTTTAAAGTATTATATTTTATATATATTTTACGTGTATTAAAACTTACAATCAGTTTTTGGCGCCGTTGCCGGGGATTAGTGTCAAGATTCCTTCGTTTTGTGTTTGTTGATTTGGTTTGAAGATCCTTTCGACTTAGAAAGTTTCATTCTTGTTTTATAATTCAAAAATCCAAAAAAAATCATAAAATATAAAAAGTAAAAAAAATATTTTCCTTTTCTTTTTAGTATAAGTAAAAGATAAAAAAAATCAAAAATATAAAAAAAAATCTTCCTTTTTAATTAAGAAATAAAAATCACCAATTGGTAAAAATACCAAAATATAATATTCTCAACGGAGGTATTATCATTTCAATTTCCGGTGAACTTGTTGGTTCCCAAATCGTAATCAAAGATTTAACACTTGCCATTTGTGTCTCTACGAAATACGGCTCACCTTGAAAAGCAATTTTCAAGAGCTACCGTGAAGTAGTTGATTATTTGGTTTAAGTCTCTTCCGTGTAACCGTTAAAATTCATTGTTAAAAAAAAATATTAGTGTAAAGTTTTGCTTTTTGATTTTTAGTTTTTTTTCTTTTTATGCGCACTCGTTCGCAATCTCGAAGACGTCGACAACAACAAACTCTTCCGGTTGTTGAAAATTTTGAACCAATTGTTGAACAAAACGTTGTTCCAATGGCCGACAATCGAACGATGGCCCAAATGTTACAAGCACCCATCGAGGGGTATGAAGATGCTATAGTTGTTCCACCGATCAATGCTAACAATTTCGAGCTTAAACAACCTTTAATCAATCTTGTGCAAAGTAATAAGTTTACGGGTAGACAAGACCCTCACAATCACCTTCGATTTTTTAACAAGGTCACTTCAACGTTTAGACATCCCGAAGTTCCGAACACTTCGGTAAAGCTTTTGCTTTTCCCTTTTTCTCTAGACGGTGAAGCCCGAGATTGGTTAGACAAGGAACCTCCTAGATCAATTCTCACATGGGACGACCTTGTTTCAAAATTCATAAACCAATTCTTCCCACCATCAAAAACAACTTACCTCCGAAACAAAATCACCAATTTTTTCCAAGAACCAAACGAAACCTTCAACGAAGCATGGGAACGTTTTAAAGGACTCCTTCGTCAATGTCCTCACCATGGCTTCTCGGAACTACACCAACTCGATACTTTTTACAATTCTTTGAATTCAAACGATCAAGATGCCTTAGATTCCGCCGCGGGTGGCAATTTCTTAGACAAAATGCCTCAAGAAGGTTTAGCGATAATTGAAAGCAAGTCAAAAGTTCGTTACTCAAGAAGTCGTGCTAATGATTCAAGAGTGAGTACGGATGCTCCTCTTTCTACTTCTTCACCTTCTAATAATTCTTTCGATATGCAACAAATAGCCGCTTCTCTTGAGGATAAGATGACTATTAAGATGAAACAAATGATGAATGAAATGAAAGCTTTAGTTGTTACTACTCCCGCACCCGTTAAAGCGGTTGAGGAAGTATGTGTTACGTGTGGATCGAATCACAATTTTAACCATTGTCCGTTAACTCGAGGTGGAAATGATTTTCCCGTTTTTCATGACAACATCCAACAATTTCAACAAACCGCAGCCGTTGGTAATTTTCTTCAAAGAAACCAACCATCTAATTTGGCAAACCAAATGAGACCACCGGGTTTCAATCAACCGAATGTTCAAAACAACCAAAACCGATATTCAAGGAAACCAATTCCATTTCAATCAAAACCGAGGACAACTTTAACCAAAACCGTCCAAACAATCAAGGAGCCGTTTTATCAAGCACCCATACCAACCACCCAACAATCAAACCTTTGGTTAATCCAAGCTTTACCCTCCCTTTTCACCAAATTCAGTGTGTCTAAAACGAATTTTTGAAATTAGCTAAATATTCTAATTATGCGAATATAATAACTTGCAAATAAAGTTGGATAATTTTCAAAGGAACCAAAATGATTTTCAAAGAGTTTACAATGATTCTCAAAAGAAGCAAGATGATTTTCAAAAGATGATGCTCAGTTCATGCAAAGTTATCACACCAACCAACCTTCAAGTTCCAGTTACTTTACCAAGCAATACCATTCAAATCCAAGAAATGAAGCCAATGCAATTAGGACTCGTAGTGAGTTTCATACATGGACCTCCGATTCCACCACCGGTGGTGAAAAGGAAAGTGATGTGCCAAAGTATACTGGAGGCTACTAGCCACCGAGACACCAACTCCTCCATTTGTCCCAAGAACAAACCAAGGATAAAGCACCCAATCGAAGAGCCTCTTTCATTGCTCTAACAAAGCCAAACCTAATTTACCTTACCCATCGAGACTCAACAAACAAAAGATTCGTGAAAAAGATGACATTCTTTCTTTAAAGTTTATGGAAATCTTTCGAAACCTTCATTTTGAGCTTAGTTTTGCGGATGCTCTCATCCATATGCCAAAGTTTGCGTCAATGTTTAAAAAGATGTTAAATAACAAAGAACAAAGTTGATCGAATTAACCAAAACCTCCGTGAATGATAATGGTAAGTGCGGTCCGTCCTTAAAAAGCTTCCGGAAAAGCTAGGTGACCCAGGCCGATTTCTAATTCCTTGTGATTTTTCAGAATTTGATAATTATCTAGCCCTTGCCGATTTAGGGGCTAGCATTAATCTCATGCCTCTTTCCATTTGGAAAAAGCTTGGATTTTTAGGTCTTACCGAAACAAAAATGGTTTTAGAGTTAGCCGATCGTACAATTTCCAAACCAACCGGTGTAGCCGAAAATGTTTTTGTCAAAGTAGGGAAGTTTTATTTTCCCGCCGATTTTGTTGTGCTTGATTTTATAAAGCCGAATCCTAAGTCCTCGATTACCGTTATACTCGGGGCGACCCTTTCTTAGGACGGCTCATGCTTTAATCGATGTTTACGAAGGAGAGATTACTCTTAGGAATGATGATCAATCTTTAACCCTTAAATGTGGTGATACACCTTCCATTTCATACAACAATCTCGAATCGTTGAAGAAAGTTGATCTAATCGATGCTGCTTGTGAAATTTATTCACAAGAAGTTCTTGGATTTTCCGATTCCGTTGCTTACAACAATCCTTCTCCGTACTACGATCCGATTGTTTCCACTTCATCTCCGACACTTACTCCTTTTGATGAAAGCGATTTTCTACTCTTTGAAGAAGCCGATGCTTTTATAGCAATCGATGATGAACCAGTTTCGCCAGTTTTCAATGCTACGTACTACGATCCCGAGGGTGACATTCTCATTCTCGAAGCACTTCTCAACAATGATCCATTACCTCCACCAAACCAAGGAGATTACTCACCCGGAATTCAAAAAGATCTTAAAGTTGTTGAACCAAAGAAGTCTTCACTCGAAATATCTACTTCTTAAGAAACCAAAAGAAACTTCGCCGAAGTTTGAACTTAAAGAGTTACCTACGCATCTCGAGGTATCAGCGTTTTTTAGAAGGAAAATAACAGACATCCAGTCATAATTCAAAAGATTTTGAGCCAAGATGAAAAGACCTCACTTCATTAACGTTCTAAAAACCAAAACAAGCAATTGCTTGGAAACTATCTGATATCCGAGGCATAGATCAAGAGTTTTACCTCTCACAAAATCCTTTTAGAAGATGATTACGAACCTTCAGTCCAACATCAAAGGAGGGTTAACCCTAAAATCCACGACGTCATCAAGAAAGAAGTAGAAAAACTTCTTGACGCGGGATTGATTTATCCGATCTTGGATAGTCCATGGGTTAGTCCGGTCCATTGTGTTCCTAAAAAAGGTGGTATGACCGTTGTCAGAACGAAGAAAATGAGTTGGTGCCGTGCAAGATTAGTCACGGATGGAGATTTCATCGACTATTGGAAAGTTTAAACCGAAAGCAACTTGAAAGATATTCATCCGTTACCATTCATGGACCAAATGCTAGAACGTTTAGCCGGCAACGAATTTTATTGTTTCTTAGATGGTTTTTCAGGGTATTTTCAAATCCCAATTGACCCTAAAGATCAAGAGAAAACTACTTTCACGTGCCCATACAGAACTTTCGCGTACCGTCGTATGCCATTCGGTTTGTGCAATGCACCCGGAACTTTTCAACGTTGTATGATGGCCATTTTTCACGACATGATAGAAAAAACAATGGAAGTTTTTATGGACGATTTTTTAGTTTTCGGAGATTCTTTTTCCTCGTGCCTTGCCAATTTAGACAAAATGCTCAAACGGTGTGAAGACACCAAATTAGCACTAAATTGGGAAAAGAGCCATTTCATGGTTAAAGAAGGCATTGTTTTAGGACATAAGATCTCTAGAAAAGGAATTGAAGTCGATAAGGCCAAAGTTGATGTAATTTCAAAGCTTCCTCACCCAACAACCGTTAAAGGAATCAGAAGTTTTCTCGGGCATGCTGGATTCTATCGAAGATTTATCAAAGACTTTTCCAAAATCTCTCGACCCATGACCCATCTCTTAGAGAAAAACACTCCTTTCATTTTTTTGGAAGATTGCATTCTTGCCTTTCAAACATTGAAAAAGAAGTTAACCGAAGCTCCAATTCTCATTGCTCCGAATTGGGACCAACCTTTTGAAATCATGTGTGATGCAAGTGATTATGCAATAGGTGCGGTCTTAGGGCAAAGGATTGAGAAGCATTTCCGACCAATTCATTACGCTAGCAAGACAATGACCGAAGCTGAAACAAATTACACAACAACCGAGAAAGAAATGCTTGCGGTTGTTTACGCTTTTGAGAAATTTGGATCATATCTAATCATGAATAAAAGTGTTGCTTACACAGACCACTCCGCATTGAAATACCTTTTCAACAAGAAAGACGCCAAAGCAAGGTTGCTTAGATGGGTCTTACTTCTTCCAAGAAATTCGAATTTTTCATGTAATTTGATACCAGAGGGAGCTGAAAACTATGCAGCTGATCACCTCTCTCGTCTTGAAAACAAACCCTAAGAGAATGTTTTTAGATCCTAAGAGATTAATGAAACCTATCCCTCTTGAAACGTTTGAAAGACGGTGACTTCTCATAATACAAAAATATCCCGTAGTTTGCCGATATAGTCAATTTACCACAGCGGGGAATTTTCCTTTATCAAAGGAATGTCAAAATCCCAATAAAAGAGAAGTTTTTTAAGATATAAAGCATTACTTTTGGGATGATCCCTATCTCTTTCGAACATGTGCGGATCAAATTAACCGTAGATGTGTATTTGGCAAAGAAGCTCTTGAGATCCTCAAAGCTTGCCATGAAGGACCCACCGGGGCCATCATAGTGCTAACATTACAGCTCGGAAAGTATTTGATGCCGGTTTCTTTTGGCCTACAATTTTAAGGATGCTTACGAATTGATCAAATCTGTGATGCAGGTCAAAAGACAAGGCAAAATCTCTCAACTGATGAGATGCCTCAAAATGCAAATCCAATTAGTGAAATATTCGATGTTTGGGAATCGATTATATGGACCCTTTTACCGTCGTCTAGAGGAAACAAATATATTCTAGTAGCCGTCGATTATCCTTTCAAATGGGTTGAATCACAGGCGCTCCACACCAACGATGATCGAGTGGTTGTTAAGTCATAAATCCCTTTTCTATTGATTCGGTGCTCCTAGAGCAATTATAAGCTGACACGAGGAAGACTCCATTTTTGAACTATATATTTGCAAAAGTCATGACAAAATATGATGTCACCCATCGTCTTTCGCTCCTACCACCCCCCCCCTCAAACCGAGTGGTTCAAGTTGAAGTCACGAATCGAGTCTCAAAAGAATTTTATGAGATGACGGTGAGAAAACCGTGCCTCATGTCCGACAAACTATATGAAGCTTATGGGCTTTTAGGACCGCTATAAGACTCCAATTGGATGCCACTCCGTACAATTAGGTTTTTATTGGTAAGCGTGTCACTTACAAGTTGAACTAGAAGACAAGGCATATTGGGCTCTTAAGCATGCCAACTTTGATTTAAAGACCGCGGGTGATCATCGAAAGCTCCAACTCAATGAACTTAGCGAGCTCGTGATCAACTTATGAGCATTCGCTAATCTACAAGGAAAACAAAGAAACTACATATTCCAAGATAAAGAACTGAATCTTCAATAGTTGGTACTCAAGTCTTGCTTTTCAACTCCCATATTAAGATTTTCTCGCAGAAAGCTCAACTTCCCGATGGTCCGAACCGTCATACTTACCGAAGTTTATCCTTATGGCACTAGCCAGTTGTCTCATTCGATGGTTCCTGAAATTCAAAAGTCAAGTTGCCACCGTCTTAAGCATACTATGGAGGGGATACCCCACCATTGGATATCCCGGGACCTCCAGACTTTCCCTAAAAGGACAACTAAATTCAGGGATCGAGTCGAGCTTAGCGACTCGTAAACAAAAACAAGCCGCTTCATGGAAGTTTCACACCCCATGCTTATCCTTCTATATTCATTTCTATTTTCTATATCTAATGTGTTGTGTATGAGAAGGCTTGTACTCTTTCCTATTGTCTCCGATGTTTGTTGCTTGTTTTGTTGTGATTTTTGTAGATTAACCTAGCAATTTCTGAAGATTCTCAGTGTCCGGATTGATTTGTCCGTTCTAAATACTCGAGCTTCTCATTCCCCTACATCCCTTTGTGTGAAATTGTTTTGGGGAATTCCGATATCCTTTCATCTTATCGATTAACGTCTATCTTTGCATAATTCATAAACGCTTTAGATTTCGTAGAGACCCGACTTTAAACATTGAGGACAATGTTTCGTTTTAGTTTGGGGAAGGGAATCTATCGATTTGATATTGCTTGCTTATTATTTTGTTCTCACGTACCCGTTTTCCCACAAAAAAATTAAATTTTTAAGTTCTTATTTGTTGGAAATATATAAGTAAAAAAAAATAAAAAATAAAATAAAATAATAAGTGTTAAGACACAAATGTAGGTTTTCCGTTGGTAAGAATAAGAAGTAATTTTTGACCCGATCGTACGTGTAGAGTTCTAGCTTTCTCCCTTAACATTTTATGATGATGGTTTGTGCTAGTCTCACGTAAACTTTAAACATGCTAGACTTGAATCATAGTAAATGAAGACTTGTGCTAATCTCAAGTAGATTTTAAATATGCCAAGTTGGATTTTATATAGGCTAAGTGTTCGCGAATTTCTTTCTTAGAGATTTTAAATTGCGAAGAATAAAAAATGATAGTGTTATTTCTAAGTCAT